>QLPG01012374.1:0-11655 GCA_003314385.1 Gomphus sp. MG54 | reverse complement strand
TTTCTGGATCTTTACTCTACACTGAAGGCTCTTGAATCTTGTCAACAAGTATGAACCAATTTTTTAGTGTTGTGTAGGGCCTGGCTGCCAGGCAAGTAGAGGGTCTCAATGTGATATGCTTGGCTGCCTTCTATACTCATTTCATAAGCAGTATAGGTGCTACCTTGGATTAATAAGTCATGTTATATAAAATACATGGCAGAGGGTCCCTAGTCATGTGGTTGGTTCAATAACCATATCTAACACTGTTCCTCTCCCTATCTTCTGACACCAACCAAACTCTAAGATACTGTGGTGGGAGATATTTACTAGTAATGTTACTAGCTACTATAGTACAGAGTTTTGTAGCTATAGGATGTGTGGTTAGTATCCTACATGAAATATATGCTTCTTGTTCAGTTGACATGTGGCAGCTTGATCTTGTGTAAGTGCCAGTCCAAGGAGCTTGCAGGTGATATACAAGAGAGTCACATTGGTTGCAGTGGATGATCCACAATAATGAACTGGTTCAAGAACAGTGTGAGTGTGATGTACTACACCCATTTAGTGATCCCCACTGGGTCTGTAGCCTTGAATGGCGACCAGTGTGATTTTGACCCAATGTGGCTTGATGTCATGTGCATGCATCGAGTGGATATCAGATATAAGTGTAAGAGGATTTTGGGTATGAGAGGCTGATTTATATTTGTTGCATTTACCATGGTTTTATACAACTAGATCACTTGACAATAGTATGATCTGCAATTAGCAGAATTGGTGGAGCATATGCAGGGTCAGCCCATTGTGGGTTTCCCCAATGAGATCTTCTTGGAGAATGGCACCTGTCAGTGGTGCCCATTGAATAGAAATCTTTTTCTCTTTGTTCCCTCTTTGTCTGCAATGGATATTCCCATCCTGAGCTGTGTCTTGTGTCTGCTTCTTCTCTGTGTCAGTCATCTGTCCTTGGTGGCTGCATATATGTGCCCTGGCTTCGTGATTTCTTGTTCCTTTGCACATGAGTCTCTTCTGCTATATCTCTTGTATCTCTTCTTATTCATTTCCTTTTGTCCCCTTCTGTATTCTATACAATTCCTGCTCTTCCAGCCCCTACATCTCCTGATCATCTGGGTGCTTAACATGTAAGTTGCCACCGTTAGTGTCTCTCGCATGGTAACTACTGGTGAGTCCAGTTACTACTTTGTTTCTGACTTTATGCTAACTAATACTTTGTTCTTTTCCGGTTTTTATCCTATTTCTCTCTGTTATACATGCATATATGCACCTCCATGTGCATTTCTGCCCTTTATTCCTTATTCCTCTCCCCATTCCTTCCACCATTTGTCACAACACAAACCACCTCACACCCAATCAGACATGTGTTTATTTGAGCAACAACTTGGCATAGATGTAAGTTATACAATGGGTAAACAGACACTTGTAAAACTAGACAAGATTAGACTCCTCAGTATAGACAGACACTGAGATGTGCATTATCTAGAATAGCGAACATGTCATTAGAAATGTTGCTTAACACCTCATTGGTGTCTCAAAAGATTGCCCCTTTTCCATGATTCAGTAGGATTCAGTTGGTGTCCAGTAGTCATGCATCCCCGATAACCAAGCGATGTATTTAACTTGACAATCAGGGTTAACAAAAAAAAATTACATTGCCCCAGACACAAGTTCAATGATACACAACTCCCCGGACACAAGTTAAATGGTATACAAAGTTCAAGACAGAATTTTAATGAGAAGATTAAAATAAAAATGAAAACAGAACATTGAGAAATAAAATGTATATATGCAGGTATTACCAAGGAGCCAGTTAACATCACTTGAAGGAGTAAGTAGATGTCTTAAGTCACGTTTGCTTCGACTGAAGTTGACATTCGGCGTGCGATGGGTGGGAAGGAGTGTGCGCAAGGAGTCCGGACCGTTTATAACCTGACTCAGAGGAGCAAGCTGATGTTGAGGGTGCCGTTGGCTTCGAGTGGAGTTGATCATGGACCGAATTAAGTGTGCCCAAATGGTCCAAATTGTGTTACTCAAAAGAGTAAGGTGTTCTTTGATATCTGGCCAAGCCTTCGCGTAGTATTAGCCCTTGTTCTACACTTCATCTAAATAGCTGTCCATACCTGTTGATATCACTGGGTACTCCAACACTCCAACAAATGCTACTAGATGTCAGATCTCTATCATACCCATATCCATATCCTCATAAAACCAAAGATCGACGTCGATATCCATCGCGTCGCTTTGGGACTCGTGGTCGGAAGACGCAGGTAATGAGCACCATTCTTCATCAACATCCATTTCTTCATCAACATCCATTTCTTCATCAACATCCATTGCGTCATCTACATCCATTGCGTCATCGTCGACACTTGAGTCTGTGGTGAGAGGAAGGATGGGAGAGTATGTTGGAGCTGGGAAGCGTAGGGGTAATGAGCCGCTGCTAGCCCCAGACTTGGCCCCAACACCTGTCGCAGGAGTAATCGAACTGAAAGTCGGTTGCCATGCCTACAAAAAATAACGCGAATAAGAAAAAGTCGCTGGTAGACAGTCGGAAGGAACATGAACCATGCCATTCGGATTCGCACTGATTGTGACTTTTCCAAATTCGAGGCGTTCATCCTCGAAGTTGGAATATTCAATCTGTGGCGAGCTTGGAAGAGGCTCTCCACAGACGGAATCCTGGGGTGCCTGGACAATCGAGAATGTATAAGTTTCATGGAGATAATGAAAAAAAAAACTGAAACAGACAGGAATGTCACCATCCTGACTCCCGCCGGTTGCAGCATTTTCACCTCCGATGCAAAAAGCCTCAACTGGATCTCCCGTAAAATGATAGCCACGAGGAAATGTTGTGGCAGGCACGGCATCGAAGGTGGCAAGGACTTGTTTGGTCGCAACTGATCAAGGTAGAAAAGCGTAGAATGGCGAAATCCGGACGTGGACGTGAATTGAAATAAGCAACAATCCCAGGTGAGTGCCATCTCAAATTAGACTGTCGCAACGCTGACTTACGAACTGCCTGCTCCAAGCGCCTCATGGAAGCACAAAGGAATTCCTTCTCTGAACCCAAGTCGCCAGTCCTAAACGGGTTCGTTCCCTGGGAAGATAAAGATGGCTAAGAAAGGGTGGTGTCAACAAACAATGTCTCTGACAGTCAGAGATAAGTACGCACCGGAGAAAGCTCTGTGTCCGTGGTCTGGGCGTTATCGCCAAGGCCTTGAGCGTCGCCAACCTAAGGTAAGTATAACATAGGTGAGTCGCATAGTTCCTCGTGGTAGAAGATAACTTACCTTGGGATTTACATCTATAACGCAGTCATCCACCGCGAGTAGCACGTCGGTCTATGAGTTGTTAATTAATGCGACGATGCCATACACTACGGAAAGAAATGAAGAATGGTACACACTTGTGGTTTTGTGGGGACGACAGAATATGAGAGTTCGAACGATGAGGTCTCACAAGCGCCCAATACCTTGGCTTTGATCTTCAGCGGTAGGAGGAGTTTCTATGAGTTTTTGTTTGATGAGACAACATCAAACGATGTGCAAAGGCAGACACTCACTGCTAACGTCATTGGGGCACTCTTCGTGGTCTTGACCTTATGATAAGGGTGTTAGTTATTACGATTGTATAAACGCGGAGGGACGAATGGAGCACTCACGTCATTGGAAGATGGAAGAAGTGTTGAAAGCAGCTTGGAAAGGAATTGCATTCTGATGAGATGGTGTGGGATGAAGTGATGTGAAGGAAAAAAGATTTCTGTCTCAGTCGGCAGCCCCCGGTGGGATTATATAGGGAAGGCGACGGGGCACCCTAAAGTCGGGGAGGCGCCGTGACAGATGTATTGTTGGTATAGAGAATTTTTTTTATTTAAATCCCTGATAACATTAAAACCCCCGCTGTGTTAGTAGTGACAGCAGAGGCTGGGATATTCATAATAAATAGACTCGCTAAGTAGACCTGGAGGTGGTCTGACGTATCGGATTGATTAGCCGAACGTTGATTATGTCATTGATGTCCCGACTCGGAGGTCTCGACATCATGGCACAATGTTTCCTCCCTGCGACGAGACCAGTTCCGAATGTAGGCCACCACGCTATTAGAACACTGCAGCTGTAAAGCTGCTTGTGTACCGAAGAGGTGTTGGAACTAAGATGTGTAAGCACCGAACGCAGTAAGGGATGGAGGTCCCGGTCATGTTTGACCGGGACCGTATATATGTTGAACGACTAGAAAGCAGCCCCTCAGTGAACTGCCCGTTCACTGAGGTGCGTATTCCCTTTGTACGCCTAAATACAAAGACACTCATTATGTTGCAGTCTTCCTGTATTTAGGTATAGTAACAATAGATACTTCAGTGAACCGCCCATTCATTGAGTCTTCCTGTATTGAGCTACTGTGCATAACTGCTACAGGTTATGGGCCCCGCAGAGCCCACTATGTCAACCCCCACCTCTAAGTCATTTGTCGTCCCGAAGCTGGCCAGGGACAGCACGAACTGGGTCACCTGGAAAAGCCAAATGTTAGCCACCCTGTCTGTGACTCGTGGTGCCAAACATCACCTGGACAGGACTGCCGGAATCCCCCATCTGATCCCCACATATCCCAGGGGCCATGGGCTGACGGTGAAGGAGGAGGAGGACCTGGACAACTTAGAAAAATGCTGGGACAACTACAAACAGTGGGAGGCCATGATCATGGCCCAGATAATTACCATGGTCCCTGACAGCCTCCCCATCGAGATCTGCAACCTCCCTACAGCCAAGGATATATGGGATGCCATGTGCTCAAAACAGAAAACCAGAGCACTCACTGTCAAGGTCAATATGTGGCACCAGATGTATGAAATGAAGTGCAATGATGAGTCGAATGTCTGTATGCACCTGGAGGCAATTATGAGGATGTAAGAGCAACTCGCTGGGATGAACACTGGACTCACCAATGATGACCTAGTTACCATCATCCTTGGGTCGCTCCCTAAGTCATACTGCCCACTGATTAGCACAATTATGATGGCAGTGGTGCATGCAAAGGCAAAGTTGGAGCCGGATCAGGTGGTCAGTATGCTAATCAATGAGTTCAAATGACTCACCATCAAGGAGCACCAACTGAAAGCGAGTGAGAATGCTCTCACTGCAGCAAAAGGGCATGGAAAGCCACAGGGATGCAAGGGCACCTCTAATACCACAAAAACCAACATAGAATGTTAGAACTGTGGGAAAAAGGGACATAAGAGAGTGGACTGCTGCTCTAAAGCCAAAAAGAAAGACAAAAAAGATGAAGACATGAAGGGAGGCAGTTCAGCAAATGCAGTAGCAGAAGGTGAGGATTTTGCCTTCACAACGACATTTTCTAGAACCACGCTTGTGCTGGGAATGAGTGCATTGATGGGACAGGAAGTCGATGTCTATGACTTGGGTGCATCAGGGCATACAGTGACTCACAAAACTGAGTCAATGTTTGGTGCTTTTGGACTATTCATTGAATAACTTTGAATGTAAAACATATGTGAAAAAGGTGTTGGTGCATCAAAGAAAGAAGCTGATCAGGGCTATGCAACCATTGAAAAATTATGTAATTCCAGTCAGGGGTGATGAAGATATGGGCAATTCAAATCAAGGGCTCATTGACTCAGTTTTGTGAGAGGGTATCAGAAAAATAGTAAGTTACAATTCTAGTACTTGGTGTTGCCCCCCTTGGCCTTAATTACCGCCTCAAGTCTTCTAGGCATACTCTCTATCAAATTCTGACACACCTCTGGTGGTATGTTATTCCATACCTCCTCTACTCTCTCCCAAATTTGCCAAACTCCCTTGGGTGGTGTTGGATACTCCTTAAGCCTGTTTTTTGCATGATCCCAGAGGTGCTTGATAGGATTCAGGTCTGGAGACTATGCAGGCCAGTCAAGGAGAGTGATATTGTTGTTTTCCATCCAGTTCTTGGCCTTCTTTGACTTGTGCTTTGGGTCATTGTCCTGTTGAAAAATTACCTGTTCCTCAGGAATTCTACTTTCCTCCAGGCTGGGAAGCAGGTGGTCCTCCAAAATGGACCCAAACTGATCAGTATCCATTTCCCCTCAATCTCTGCAAGCTGTCCAACACCATTCCATCCCATACACCTCCATACCATAATGTTTCCCCTTCCAAACTTGACTGTCCCCTGTACCTCTCTCTCATTCAACCCCTCCCCCTTCTGTTTCCAGACCCACTGCCTCCCATCTGACCTAAACCTGTTGATTTTGGTCTCATCTGACCAAATGACCCTCTTCCAGTCCTCTACAGTCCACTCTCTGTGCTTCAAAGCAAAGGCCAACCTCAGCTGTCTATGCCTTGCACTGAGGAAGGGCTTTTTCTTCTTCACCACAGCCTTGAATGAATGTTTCCTAAGGAGTCTTCTGACTGTTTCTGAGGAGACTGGGTGGGGGATAATTGTATTGATGTGTTTGGTGACCTGAGTAGCATTGGCAGCTCTGCCAGTAGCAATTTGTGATAAAATAGAATGTTGATCCCTAGAGAAAAGCTTGGGGGGATGACCTCCAGAGGAGCAGGGCTGGTTGGGATGGAGAGTTCTGAGAGTCCTGGATACTGTAGACTGGCTGAGGCCAAGTCTTGAGGCAATAGTGCGAGTGGAATGACCATGAGAGGCCAAGGAGAGGATGTTTTCTTTTTGAGCAGAGGAAGTGGGGTACATTGGAGTGTAGTAAAGTTCTGGACATGTTGGAGGGGATTAAATACCTTAATTTGAGTTCTTATGAAAGATAAGGTTACCATAGTAACCATCTATCAAGGGTTGCATGTTATATAATAGATGGAGCATCAGATTCTGATTGTTCTGACACCATCTCACAAAACTGAGTCAATGGGCCCTTGATTTGAATTACCCATATCCTCATCACTCCTGATTGGAATTACATGATTTTTAATGGTTGCATAGCCCTGATCAGATTCTTTCTTTGATGCACCAACACCTCTTTCATATATGTTTTACATTCAAAGCTATTCAATGAATAGTCCAAAAGCACCAAACATTGACTCAGTTTTGTGAGTCACTGTATGTCACCAGACAGGCACTGGTTCATTACCTTCAAGGAGATCATGCCACATGCAATCAATGCTGCAGACAAGACTGTATTCCAAGCTACTGGAATAGGGAATATGAGAATTGGTATCCCCAATGGAAAAACAATGATGCATGTTACATTGAAGGATGTGCTGTACTGCCCAGATCTGGCATTCACCCTCATATCATTGATGCACTGTGACACCACCGGTTACTCGGTCCTGTTGAATGACCGAAAATGTTTGATTCGAGACACAAAAGGGCCCTTGCTGGGGCAGGTCCCACTCTTGAATGGGCTCTACAAGGTAGAGTATAAATCTGTGGCAGCACCAGCAAACATAGTGTGAAAACGACTTACTGTAGACCAGTTTCATTGGCACATGGGCCACATATCCTTACAGACCTCCCAGAAGCTCATCCAGGATGGTACCATACCCAGCCTTGACCTTGATATGTTGAGTGAGCCAAGTTTTTGCAAGGCATGTGCAGAAGCAAAACCTACGCACAAGCCTGTCCTGCAGGTGTGGGAGGGACCACAAGCCTCCACCTTTGGCGAAAAGGTCTACTCAGACGTCTGGGGGCCGGCAAACCCCCAGAGCTATAATGGAAAGGAATACTTTGTTAGCTTCACCGATGACCACAACAGGTAGACTTACCTCATTCTGATGGCAAGGAAAGGGGATGTTTTTGACTGCCATAAGCAGTATGAGGCATGGGTCAAAACCCAGCATGGCACAAAGCTGAAGTGCCTGCAAACTGACCATGGGGGTGAATACCTCTCCCAGGAATTCATGGTGTACCTTAAGTCAACAGGAACAGTACAAAGTCTTACCATACATGACATGCCACAAGAAAACAGTGTGTTGGAGCACCTAAATAGAATGCTACTGGAGCACATATGGGCTATGCTTCTGATGGCTAGACTACTGAAGTTCATGTAGACCAAATCAGTCTAACATGCGGTGTGGCTTAAAAACAGAACTTCAACGTGTGTGCTCGATAGCAAAACACTGTACGAGCTTGTACACAGTGCAAAGCCTAACCTCACCGACCTACCTGAGTGGGGCACAAGGATGTTTGTACTAAAAGAACATGCCAGTAAGCTGGACTCCAAGGCAGATGAGGGGAGATGGATGGGGTACAGCGATGAAAGTAAGGGCCATAGGGTTTACTGGCCTGGAAAATGTTGCATCACCGTTGAATGCAACATGATGTTCGACATTCCAGTCCTGGTCACACCCACCGATATGCTAACTGAGGGGGGTCAATCACCCATGGCAGTAAGGGCATCGGCGGTGCCTCTCACGGTCAAGGACCACCACCACTACCACCAGACCCACCCACAGGTCATGCATGGATCAACCCACTTGAAGGATTCAAGGATGCAGATGCAGATCCACTTGGCAGGGGTCACCGCATATGGAAACCATCCTCATACATATGTGTGATTGCCGATGGCACAGGCAGCAGCACCAGTCATTCAAATGGACTTATATATCCTAAGGGCCTGCCTGCCCCTACTGGGAATGTGGCTTTAGCAGTCCTGGAGGAAGTAGAGGAGGTCAGCATAGAGGATGAATGAGTGATGCACCGCTTGCTAGAACATGCAATGGTGGTGGCTACCCAGAGCATGGGAGTCGACCTGGTTACCCTGGATGATGCATGTTCACATGAAGACTGGCCAGTGTGAGATGCATCTATCAAGCGGGAGCTGGACCAGCATGCAATGCTACACATGTGGGATCTTGTAGAACCCCTGGATGGTGCCAACATTGTTGGCAGCAGGCTTGTCTTTTGCTACAAGCATGACACAAACAGTAATGTTGTAGCCCACAAGACCAGGCTCGTTGCACAAGGCTTTTCCCAAATGGAAGGGATAGACTACAACGAAAACTTGTCTCTAACTGCCAAACTTTCTGCCATCTGCATCATTGCCACCATAGCAGTCAGGAATGACTGGGAGATTGAACAGACTGATATTGACAGTGCATACCTCAATGCCCCAATTACAGAGATGGTTTACATGCACCAGGCCAAAGGCTATGAAGTTCCTGGACAGGAATGTCACATTTGCCACCTCAACCATGCGATCTATGGCCTTAAACAGTCAGGAAGAGAATGGTACACTATGCTGTGTGGCATTATGTACAGGTTTGGGTTTATGTGTTGCAAAGTTGAGCACACCATATTTCACAGATATGCCAGCCAGGATGCTCTCATCATTGCCATAGACATTGACAATCTCACCATGGCTGGCAACTCAAAAGTCATGATTTGGACATTCAAGGATGAACTGCACACCATCCTCAAAATCAAGGATCTTGGGGATCTGAGCTGGCTGTTGGGAATAGAGGTGAATCAGGACTGTGAGATGCACACAATCTCGTTCTCACAATGCGCATATATTGAGAAAATACTCGAGAGGTTTAATTTACAGGATGCTAACCCACTCAGCACACCACTTGACCCCCACCACAAACTGTCACTGTCACAATCCCCTTCCACCCCTTGTCAGTTTGATGAAATGCAAAACGTGCCCTACAGGGAGGCCATCGGATCCCTCATGTACGCTGTGCTAGGCATGAGCCTGGACATCTCTTTTGCTGTTTCTTTCCTGGCACAATTCATGCAGAACCCAGGGAGAGTAGGGATGTTATAGCCCATACCCTCAACAAACCCACACTAACCCCCACAACCACCTGCTTCCGAGACCTTCCGACCGAAAAGGACGAAAGACCTTTTCCGTGGATCCCATCCCCGTCACGCCCGTCCGAGACACCACGACCAAGACACCGTTCCCGAGTCCGCTCCTGACCGAGGACTCAATACTTTGATAACCGACGCGCAAGACTATCGCGTACCTCACTCCCTTGTTCTCTCCTTATATTAACCCCTTGTACTACCTTTCTCCTTGTTTTATGACCGGCTAAAGGATAGTACAAAGAGCATTACATGTATATAGTCTCACAGTCGACCGGACTGTTTGCTAGTACGAATATCGAATTAGTTCCCCCCCCCCCCAGTTTCCAATTCATTTCCGGTAAACTCTGTCTCCCTTCCGAAATTAGGGACAGATGATTGAGGAGGGCGCAACACATAAGTTGAAGCCAAGTCCCTTCGACTCCGAACACCTCAGTGACCGGATTGAACCATTCCGCGACCTGCCCTAAATTTCCGACACTTCCGTTCCCTGTCCGTAGTCCGTCCGACTCCCGTCTCGGTCCTCGGCCCTGTCACGGACCTTCATGTCGACCGGACAACCCCTCCGGAAGTGCCAGCTAAGCGCCTGACACGCGGACTTAACAAGGGAATAGCATGGGTCACCCACGAGTCAAATGTGGGTGACCCGCACCCGACCCATGGGAAACCCGAACCCGTCAACCCATGGGTCTCGGGTGCACGCCGCACCCACACGCAATATGTCGTGTATGTGGCGGCGCATGCGCATACGTCGCATACATCGTGTTCGTCACGGCACGTGTGCATACGTCGCGTACGTCGCGTTTGTCATGGTGCGTGCGCATACGTCACGTACGTCATGTATGTGGCAGCGCATGCGTGTACCGGCGTTGCGTACGTCGCGTTCGTCGCGGCACATGTGCATACGTCGTGTGCATGGCAGCACGTGTGCGTACGTCGTGTACATCCCATTCGTGGTGTCGCGTGCGCGTACGGTGCATTTGTCACGTTTGGGGCGTCACGTTCATGTCGGCGCGTGCGCGTACGCGTAAGTCGTGTTTGTGTTGGAATTGATGCCCCGGGTTGGGCCCGGGTCACGGGTGCTCACGGCTTGACCCGCACCCACACCCAAGGACACCCGACCCGGTGACCCGTGCGGGTTGGCCTGACCTGTGCATTTCCCTAAGGGAGAGTGCACTAGGAAGCGGTCAAAAGGGTTTTTTGATACCTTAAGGGAACAAAGGATACTTGCCTCATCATTGGAGGAGTGTGGAAGGGACTCAAAGTGTTCTTGGACATGGACTGGGCCTCATAGCAGCTCCTCCATCGATCGTGAACACGTACCCAGACAGAGAGTGTCTATGCTCTCTCCTAGAGCTTAAAAAAGCAACCTATTGTTGTGCTATCAACTACCAAAGCTGATTACATTGCTGCAACTCACGCTGCAAAGGAAGCACTCTGGATTTGGATATTCACTGTGGAAATAGCTCGACCACTCAGAAAACCCATCACCGTCCACCTCGATAATGTCTCAGCCATTTCTATCACAAAGAATGATGAATACTACCCGAGGACAAAGCATATAGACATACGCTACCACTTCATATGCCAAGCTGTGCACAAGAGACTCATTCATGTCGATTATGTGCCGACAGACGAAATGGCAGCAGACATGTTTAGGAAGGCCCTCCCTCGACACAAGGTACTATACCTGAACATGATGGTCGGGATGCATTCTGCTTAAGGGGGGGTGTTGGAACTAAGATGTGTAAGCACCGAACGCAGTAAGGGATGGAAGTCCCGGTCATGTTCGACCGGGACCGTATATATGTTGAACGACTAGAAAGCAGCCCCTCAGTGAACCGCCCGTTCACTGAGGTGCGTATTCCCTTTGTACGCCTAAATACAAAGACACTCATTATG
>QLPG01012373.1:0-12206 GCA_003314385.1 Gomphus sp. MG54 | reverse complement strand
TGTTATCCATCCCACGGTGATGATTACCCACAGCCCTAAAGCTATCTCTCACATTGAGGGACCGACACTTAGTGGTCTTACAGCAATGGAAAACGTTAAAAGCACCGATGTCACGCAGCTCGAAATCGAATATCCCATCAATGAGGAGGATCCTGACCAGGAATTTGGAGGTACTGAAGAGAGGAAACGTATGGAGAAGCGCCTTCTCCGCAAGCTCGACGTGCGGTACGCGTTTCGTTCTTTGGAGCGTCTCTGCATGGGTTACTGCAGCGTCCAACTGCCAAGATTTACGATATTATCTCTCATATACATCTTGAACTACATAGATAGGACTGTGGCGTGAGTCTTTCAGCTTTGTCTTTTCTCTCCTTGTGTCTCATGTCCTTCTCTCAGAGCGTGAGTATATATTATTCAAGTGTCTCAGCATTTTCATGGACTTCCCTAGATCTGCACGGCTTCAAGGGTTTGAGAAAGATCTCAAGCTTACAGGCCAGCAATTTCCAACGATTATTGCGATTCTTTACGTCGGGTATGGTATGGTTTCGTAGTCAGTCCACCTCTTTGTCCCTAATTTTCCAATCCAGTTCCCATGCAAGTACCATCTAACATACTTTTGAACTACATAGCCAAACCCTCGCTTTACATTCCCACTGCCATGGTACTATGAGGAATGCTCAGCATTCTCACAGGTATTGCTCACAAGTAAGCAGTTCCACTTTATGTGGGATATTTTCATTCAGCTATGCGTCTCAGTTTCAAGAGTATTTTGATAATGAGGTTGTTCTTGGGTACAATGGAAGCTGGTTTGTCATTCCTTCCGCATTTTTCTTTTTCCACCCTGGCAATCTGCTAGACTCACTTTTTCATGTTAAGTGTTTTTTTCCTGGTGTAGTTTTTATGTTTTCGAAATGGTAATATTACCCTCATTCGTTTAAGCATCACTTAATTTTGGCAGGTACACTCGGCGCGAGCTCGGTTTACGTATCATGTTTTTGTCTACTGGTAACATGGCAAGCAATGCTTTTGGTGGCCTGTTGTCAGCTGCAATTATGACTAATCTGAATGGAAAACTTGGAGTTGCGGGCTGGCGCTATCTCTTTTATATTGAGGGTGCGGTTCATATTTTTACAATCTTCGAGTCCAAGGTTGACTTGAAAATTTCAGGCACCATCACCACTGTGCATAGGGCTATTGTATGGATTCTATCTTAGAACTCATTAGTAATCCTAGTCTTTGTGGCCTTTTGTGCCATGCTCATGGTTCCCGACTTTCCGGCCTCCACAAAGTGGTTAACTCCACTTGAACGACGCCTAGCTGAGGTGCGCATGGCGGAGGAGGTCGCCGGCACCTTTGATGAAGGATCTTCCCGTGGAGGGTTCGCACTTGCTGTCCGTGACTGGCGCATCTGGTGGCTTGCCGCCGCACTGTTCGCTATGCTCGTGGGGCTCGCCAGCTTTCAAAACTTTTCCCCAAGTACATGTCTTTCCAAGCCGGTGTGCTCGATACTTGAAGCTTAATCCAGGTTTGGTTGATAACATTGACAGCAACGCTTGGATTTTCGACGACTGTAACATTTTTACTCATCGCGCCGCCATGGTTCTTTGCTGCAGTTGTCTCCTTTTTCGTCGCACGGTCGGCTGACAGGACTGGGGAGCGTTTTTTCCACATTGCAGTTCTGAATTTCCTGGGCTTGCTGGGATTTGTGACCTCCATGTCCTAGCAGCGAGATATACTTCGCTGTATGTTTCCCTACGCCTAATCCCACTTAGCCAGGCTGATTAAGTCACTCAAGATTTTTGATGGCCGTGTCAAGTTCTGGTTTCATAGTCTTTGTGACTTGGGTTAACAATATTGTGCGGCCCTTTGCATGGGCCGTGCTAGTTATACCATAAGATCTAAATTTCATTTCCCCCCTCACAGATTACACGCCCTCCTGCCAAACGGGCAGTAGCAATCGCTCTATTCAATTCTTTCTCGCAGAGCGCTGGGATTCCTGGGGCTTATATCTTGTAAGTTATATTTCATATTAAATAGTGAAAAAGGTACTTAATGTGTGACCCAGTCCAAAGATGTGGGGTCCTTCAAACAGAAATTGTACGGGGCCTCTAGTTTTTCTGGCTTCCAAGAATTTACTGCATATCCACAGCCTTTGGAATATGCACCGCTGCATATGGTCTGAATATTCTCATGTGTTTCGCCATGCGGTAGTATCTACTTAGTGAGAACAAGCGGCTGGTCAACAGGAAGTCGCGTGTATGCAAGGCAAAGCTGATCGGAAGATCAAACCATTCCGATATCTCTATTGATGATAGTTGTTATGGTCTGTGCTTCAGGTTGATCCATAAACACTGTCCGGCCCACCGCCCATGTATCCTGTCTGCCCACATTCTGTCAGGCTCATTCAACCTTGCTGAGGAACCAAGAACTTTCCGCCCTACCGTGGTCCTGCAATCCTGTCCCCCTGCAATCCTATGATCTGTGACCCTGTGGTCCCTCATCAAGTATTCCTGAGGTTCCTGACAGTTTGTCCCCTTGTTCTTTTCATTCTTATATTCCCAGTCCCCTTGTATGTTCCATCCTTGTTCTTTGTCTGGATCTTCAGTTAAACTATAAGGGACTTCCATATGTATATAAACCTCCAGTCAACTGGACTGTTCACTGGTTTGAATATTAACTTAGTATTCCTACCATACTTGCATTTTTTGCAAATCCAAAATAAGAGACAGATGATAGAGGAGGGTATAACACATAAGTTGAAGCCAAGTCCCTATGACTGAACACCCAGCATTGAGTATCACATAGTTACCATTGCAAGTCAACCACCTGCCCTTAGGGAAATGCATGGGTCAGGCCACCCCACATGGGTCACCAGGTCAGGTGTCCTTGGGTATGGGTGTGGGTCAAGCCATGAGCACCCGTGACCCGGGTCCAACCCAGGGTGTCAACTCTGACACAAACATGACTTACGTGTACACACACATGCCAATACAAATGCAATGCCCCAAATGTGATGAACGTGCCATACGTGCATGCAACACCATGAACACGACATACACGACGTACATGCATGTGCTGTGATGAATGTGACGTATGCGCATGTGCCATGACAAACGTGACGTACACAACACCCATATGTGCATGTGCTGCCATGTACGTGACATATTGCATGCAGGTGCAGTATACACCTGAGACCCGTCAACCCGTGGGAAAAAACCCATGGGTTGATAGGTTTGGGTTTCCCATGGGTTGGGTACAGGTCATCCACATTTGACCCATGGGTAACCCATGCCATTCCCTACCTGCCCTCAAGCATCCAGGTGCTTCTCTGTGTATCCACCTCTGTCCTCCATCTTCTGCCCTGTGACAATCTGAGAGCTGAGAGAGAGAGAGAGAGAGAGAGAGAGAGAGATCAATTAAAGTGCTCGAAGTGCTAGGTGCTTGTGGTGTACTACTACTACGATATACATGGCTATGGCACTGTCTAAGTATCAAAAAGGGGGGGAGCATATCAGAAGGACTGGGGTGTAAGAATATTGGCTGGGGAGGCACAAGAGGGCCAATCCCTCAAAGATAGGGGGGCCGGCAGAAAACAAGAGCCAATCCAGGTTGGAATAAAGGGTGTTTGTGGTTTGGTCATTGGTTGGGGGGTGCTATATTGGTGTATTTGTTGAAGCAATGTGTAGACTGAATAAAGCATAAGGTAGCGGTGATAATCTTGGGGTCGTCCAACAGCTGATGAATGGAGTGACTGGCCTTTCCTGCCTTGTGTCTGAGCTGGTTACACTGTTCTGTGTATCATTTGCAGTGTTTAAGGTAGTGTACTACAGTCTCTGGCTGGTGGCATTGTTTGCATAATGCTGTGTCCGATGCTTTTATCTTCTTAAGGAAAGAGTTGAGGGACATATGACCGTTGTGTAGTTGTACAAGGATGCTAGTTGCTCTACAGGGCAGGAGCTCAATGTCTTATAGATTTGATGGTTTGGCAGTTTCAAGTCTGTTTGGGACATTTTGGCATATCAGGCTGATTTTGACCAGACTCTCCTCTAGCACTGGAGGACAGACTTCTTCCAGTTGGCCTTCAGGGCTATGATACTTGCCAGAAGGTGTTTTCTGAGAAGCTCTGGAAGGTCATTAGTGCAGGTGACATCCCCTCTGGCTGCTCTCTTTGTATGTTTGTCGGCTAGCTTTTTTCCTTCTATTTCCATGTGGCCTGGAACCCACTCCAAGTGGATGTGCAGGTTACAGTGTTTGTGCTTCTGTCAAGCCCCAGATACCAAGCTCTGGTTCACTCAGTAGTACCGACCAAACAACCCTTGCCTTTTAGTCCCACACACCAGTGACAAGGCATCCCTCACCTGTACATGGCCTCGGTCCGGTACATTTGGCTCATCGTTTGGTTTACTTTCCTCATCCTGTCCCCTCTATCCTTTGTCATTCCTTCATTACCTATCCTTCCCCTTGTCTGTTTACCTTTGGGACATTCACTCCTTGTTGCCACTCGGCAGTGGCCCTATTGTTTTATGTTTGGCCACTCTCATTGTTCTATTCTTACTCACTCTTTTGTCCCCGGCCATACTTTATTGTTCTATTATCATCCACATTCCTTGTTCTATTCTTGATCATTGTGGACAATACTTCCACATGATTCTTCATACCTTATTGTTCTCCATTCCTTGTGCCACTCTGTTCCACATCTCACTTATTAGCCTATATAAGTAGCCAATATATGTAGATGGTTCTTCGTTCTGGAAATCAACTAGGTTTACACCTTCTTGTCCTCCCCTCTCCTGTCCCAAGTCCTTTACCTGTGCCGACACTCTTGGCACTCTCCTGGGTATCCCTCTATCCCAAATCGGTGGCATGCATGGGAAGTAGGGCGCAACGTACGAGCACATTGAAGCCATGCCACTATTCCCGGCCTGCAGGACTTGGCCACTCCTCGGCATTCCCGGAGCCTGACAGCTTCAGTCTCTGGATAAGCATGTGGGCTGTATCTAGTAAATATTGTGCCAGCTGGGTCCTGTTGTTCTGCAAGGCCTAGATGACAGCTTGATTGTCGAGGGCAATCAAGGCAGATCTAGTGGTTTGATGGGTTTCCAGTAGTGTTAGTGCCAGAATCACACTGACAATTTCACCTTCAAAGACTGTGTGTTTAGAGTCTTTGCCCAGCCGGTATCAAAGGGCCTGCCCATCTTGAAGGGTGACCACTGCTGCATCAATACTGCTTTTGAGTCCTGATCCATCTGAGAATATTTGGACATCATCCATCCTTGTCCTTAAGGTGCTGGCTGGTGACAATCTGACCATCCAACCCCTGTTCTCTTACCAGAGATGGATGGAACTATTCCCTTTGCTAGAACCCATGGAAAAATATTAACCAAGCACCTGAACCTTAGACTTAACAGTATATTCAATCTCACACTCTTAATTGTCAATTAGATGCAATATATGTATCGAGGCTCTATAGACAATTACAGAAGCATCTATCTGCCATGTATCATTATCACAGAATCTACCCACCATTGGATCCAGCATCCATACCTCTTAGCACACTGTGCCTATCCTAGAGCCACTATCCTAATCTATACAGTCAAGCATGAACTGTTAGAGCAACCCCAGTGGCATCTGAGAGCTAACACACAGCACCTAACAATGGGGGAATTCTTAAGTTTAGTTACTCATCTATATACACAAGGGGAGGGGACTTCACCTAGCAATGGGGGAATTTCTAAGAGGAAAACCTAAAGCCCCTTGCTAGTGAGTCCTATGCTCTATATACCCTGTACCCATGCACTGCTTCTCCAACATACCTTACCCTTCTGTTAGGTCCAGCGGTATGATCTCCTGAATGCCTGTAGGCCCAATCCTGGGAGTCTGGTTTAAGATGTTGGGTTGTTGACTCAGCATACAACAGGAAGGTCAATCGGTCATTGGACCATAGAGAGAGGTATCTTGAAATCTCCTGGCTCTCAGCTCGTCCATCATCTCAACTAACATTTTCAGGTCTCCTCCTTATATTATTTATTCTATCTGCCACAGACCCTAGTAGAAGACTATCTCTCTCACAGTACTATTGTTCTGTACTTAGAGTACACCATAAGCACTTGCACTTTGAGCACTATAATTGAATCTCTCTCATAGTTCATTCCTATCACATTGACACTTATACACATCTGTCAACAAATAAATTATACTGCCACAGATCCTCTCTTGGATGGTTTAAGAACATCTTTTTCCTTCACCTAGTTGTGAATCTTATAAGCTTGCAAATTCTGCCTATACCCATAAACCTCTCATTCCAATGCAGAATCCAATCATTTTCAAAATTCACTTGCCAGATGTCTTCTCAAGAAAGCAATTAAGTTGTCACCCAGCAGGTGACAGATTCACAAGTACCCTAAAAGATTTGATATCTAGGCAATTTATAATCCAGACAGTTTGGCCATCACCTATGTCCTGAATGCCACCCTAGGTAAGTCCAGGAATCATTTTATTTGTCCCTTGTTGTGATCTTACTATTTCAAATAGCACTTGTTGTATATGACACACTCCTCATACTCTACTATGAAAGAAATATATTTGAAACAAAAGGTGTGGATCAGGATCAGTCCTATATCTTTTGGCTTACTATGTGACTGTGACATTTATAGTAACCATCAGTCTCTGCTCTGGATGAATTTTGCCTTCTGGATCAATTATCAAGAGGATTGCTGTATACTCAGAACTGTCATTCTCCACAACCAGGGTTCAGTTAGGTTGTTATAGCCCATACCTTCAACAACCCCCACAACCACCCCTCCTTACTCCGAGACCTTTCCGACCGAAAGGACGAAGGATCGTTTTCCGTAATCTCCATTCCCGACAAGTCCGACCCAGAGTCCACTGTCCGCTTCCGATCCCGTCGCGACCGAGACACCACCTCCGATCCCGTCGCGACCGAGACACCACCTCCGAGTCCGTCCCCGACCGAGACTCAATACTTTGATAACCGATGTGCAGGACTATCGCGTACCTCGCTCCCTTGTTCTCTCTTTTATATTGACCCCATTGTACTTCCTTTTCCCTTGTTTTATTACCGGCAAAGATAGTACAAGACAGTCGCATGTATATAGTCTCCCAGTCGACTAGACTGTTCACTAGTACGAATATCATCCTAGTCCACCCAGTTCCAACTCACTCCGGTGAACTTCCTTCTCCTCTCCGAAATTAGGGACAGACGATTGAGGAGGGTGCAACACACAAGTTGAAGCCAAGTCCCTTCGACCTCGAACACCTCAGTGACCGGATTGATCTATTCCGTGACCCACCCTAAACTTCCGGCGCCTCCGTCTCCGTCCGTAGTCCGTCCGACCCCGGTCTCGGTCTTCGGCCCCATTACGGACCTTCGCACTAACCCGGAAAACCCCTTCGGAAGTACTGGCTAAGCACCTGACACGCGGACTTAACATAGGTTCTCAATGATGCAGAATTGGTACTTAGGTATATCCTGTATTGAAGAGGTCAAAAGACTTTTGACAGTCTTTGGTCCACACCCAAGATGTGCCTTTATGTGTCAGCCAGGTGAGGGGTACTGTGATATCTGAATAGTTAAAGATCAGTTCAGAGGATGTAGCTGAGGAATTTGACCATGTCCTTGTGCCACTTACATTTGCTATCCTTAACAAATAGGCCATGTTTTCTGAGTTGTCATAATACATCTCGGATATGTTCTTGATCCTGTTCAAGTGAGTCTGAGTAGATCAGTATATCATCTATGCAAGTGACTGTAAAATGACCTAAGAGATCACTGAGAATATTATTTAAAAATCTTTGAAAAGCTACAGGAGTGTTGGATAGGCCAAATGGCATGACAAACCATTCTGTTAAGAACACAAGTGGTGAGGTTCTTAGTTAAATCTTAGTGAGGTTGTAACTTTGTGAGGTTTGGAGTAGGCATTGGCTTCAGCCTATGTGCTGCACCCTCCAGGTCTCACTGTTATGATTACTGAATGCTAATATACATGTAGGGAAATGCACGGGTCAGGCCAACCCACATGGGTTACCGGGTTGAGTGTCCTTGGGTGTGGGTGCAGGTCAAGCCACGAGCACCCGTGACCTGGGCCCAATCCAGGGTGTCAACTCTCACACAAACAAGAATTACATGTACGTGCACGTGCCGACATGAACGCGATGCCCCGAACACAACAAATATGCCATACATGCACATGACACCATGAACACAATGTACACAACATACACGTATGTGCTGCAACAAATGCAATGTACACAATGCCTGTATGTGCACGCTGACAGTAAAGTGACTGATCTCAACTATGTTCCAAATTAGACTCCGACAGCACTCATCCCATATCACCTTCACTGTTGTCACATCACACAGCCAACCATTTTATTTAGCACACCTATCTTCAGACTCTCAATTTGTCATCATGTCTTCTTCAGAGCTCATTCCCATGCAATGCTACAACACCCAGGACACACGTATCCAGGCAGAACCATTAACATATCATTATCTTCACGTACACCCACCAGCACATTTCTCACTCAGAAGACAATCCCATCCAATCTACACTCAGTCATATGCAATAGGAGATGCAGTCTATTTCCCAGAAAGTCAAGAACCATACATATTTCTTGGAATGACATCTAGACCAGTATATCGTGATAAGAGTAGAGTGGAATATGAGGCAGAGTTCAGGGCACCATCCCATCCTGATTATCCCGCCCACTCCATTCGACTCACTCTTAAATACAAAATGAGAGTGCACGACCGTATACCCATTAGTCCTCCTACTCCCAGCCCCCTATCCTTGGATTGGATACTGGAGAAATTGTGGAAGATATGTTGCCTGTGACATGGAAATACTCCAAGATGACTCAGTCCCCTGACTCATTCTTCCACTGGTGTGTCTCTCATCATCTGCAGGTCCAAAAGACATCAGAGTCATCATGCCGTTAGTGTCAGGGGACATCCCTGAGGGCCTATTCCCTTTCTCTATTTTCTTTATATTCACCTTTAATTCCTTCTCATTTATTCTATTCTCCCTTTCTTTATTCAGGATTATCAGTTATTTCCTCACTGTTTGTCCTTGTTGTAACACAGTAGCTATATAGCTAGTGATTAGGTAAGGGGATCCTCACTTGGTTCTCTTTGGATCCCCTCTACCTAAGGTATATAACTGTCAAGCGTGTATGACCAAGCCACATGCAAGTCACTTGGCACATCAGTCTCAGCTCAGTACATTCATCGTCTACATTTCCTATCCCTATCCATCATCCACCCTTCCCCATTCATTATTCATTAATCCCACTCCATCTACTCCTTATTCCCTGGCCCATCCTACCTTGGGACATTTGATCATTGTTTTATCTTTGGCTACAACCCTATTGTTTTATATTCGGTCACTCTCTATTATTTATTCTTGGCGACATTTCTATTATCTTATTTTCATTGTTTTATTCTTATCTACATTCCTTATTCTATTCTTGATCATTGTGAACAATACATCCACATGCTCTGCATACCTTATTGTTCTCCATTCCTTATTCCACATCTTGCTTCTTAACATATATAAGTAGCGAATGGATGTAGATAGTTCCTGTAAAGCCCACAATACCATGCTCTGATTTACTCGGCAGTACCAGCCAACCAACCCTTACCCATATCATCCCTCACCAGTGTGTGGCCTCGGCTCGGTACATTCGGTTAATCATTCAGTTCATTATCCCTATCCCACCCTCCTATTCTTGATTATTCCCTGTCCTTCCCCTTGCCTGTTTACCCTCGGGACATTCACTCTTTGTTGCCACTTGGCAGTGGCCCTATTGTTTTATGTTCAGCCACTCCTATTGTTCTATTCTCACTCACTCTTTTGTCCTCGGCCATACTTTATTGTTCTATTATCATCCACATTCCTTGTTCTATTCTTGATCATTGTGGACAATACCTCCACATGATTCTTCATACCTTATTGTTCTCCATTCCTTGTGCCACTCTGTTCCACATCTTACTTATTAGCCTATATAAGTAGCCAATGTATGTAGATGGTTCTTCGTTCTGGAAATCAACTAGGTTTACGCCTTCTTGTTCTCCCTTCTCCTATCCCAAGTCCTTTACCTGGGCCAACATTCTCGGCACTCTCCCAGGTATCTCTCTGTCCCAAATCGGTGGCATGCATAGGAAGTAGGGTGCAACACACGAGCACGTTGAAGCCATGCCACTAATTCCTGGCCTGCAGGACTTGGCTACTCCTCGGCATTCCCAGAGCCTGACAGTTCCTCATTCTGGATATCAACTTGGTGTAAGCCTCCTTGTCTTCTCTCCTCCTGTCTGAAGTCCTTACTTGGGCCAGCACCCTCAGCACCCTCCCGGATACTTCTTCTGTCTGAAATCAGTGGCACGTATGGAGCAATGAATGAGTACATTGAAGCCAAGCCACCCCAATCAGTCTCCAGGACTTGGCTGATTCCTGCCAACATTGTAAAGCTGGCACTATTGCAATAGTGCTCGGCCCATGTATTATCAGCAGTACCGGTACCTGACAACAACAAGTACTAGTAGTAGCTGGTAATATACACTAACTTTGGATCCCCTCTCTCTAAGACACTCTGTGAGATACTTCTAGAGAAGTCAGAGAGTTGCCCTTACAGTAGAACAAGTCACCAATAGAGGACCAATGGGTGGCCATACACTTTGACTGGTGAATGATGTCCTCACACAGAGACTATGGCAGCCAACCCCTGTAGGGTGCATAAATGCATCTCACCCCTGAGAGGTCAAACTCAATATATTTGATTTTCTTATCGATTTTGGTACTATCTTGTGTGCAATTCATTTCTAAAATTTCTAATATATTTTCTGTATTTTTATCCTCAAAGTTGAGGAAGTTATTGTATTACTATCTGTACAATACTTATGGGCACTTGCCCACGCACGATGCGACGCATGTGGCTGGCTCCCTAGATTGGAACCGGCAACCTGGCTCAAACCTTCGATAGGGTCAAGGGCCAGTTGCAAGGTATTTGCGGGTGAAACACAACCCACGCATGCCTCCCTCCTCAGTGATTGACTACACTGAGGAGGTGAGTTGTATAGTATTATATACAGGACCTCACGACTGATTTTTCTTTTTATTCTTTCTGTAAGATATTAAATTAGGTATATTTTCTGAATATACAGATAGTGATTGTGTTATAGCCCATGCCTTCAACAACCCACACTAACCCCCACAACCACCCCCCCTTATTCCGAGACCTTTCCGACCGAAAGGATGAAGGATTGTTTTCCATAATCTCCGTCCCCGACAAGTCCGACCGGGAATCCGCTTTCCGCTTCCGTTCCCATCATACCATCTCTGAGTCTGTCTCCAACCAAGACTCAATACTTTGATAACCGATGTGCAGGACTATCGCGTACCTCACTCCCTTGTTCTCTCTCTTATATTGACCCCTTGTACTTCCTTTCCCCTTGTTTTATGACCGGCAAAAGATAGTACAAAGATAGTCGCATGTATATAGTCTCCCAGTCGACTAGACTGTTCGCTAGTACGAATATCAACTTAGTCCACCTAGTTTCTGACTCACTCCGGTAAATTTCCGTCTCCTCTCCGAAATTAGGGACAGACGATCGAGGAGGGCGCAACACATAAGTTGAAGCCAAGTCCCTCCGATCTCGAACACCTCAGTGACCGGATAGTACCTCTCCGCGACCTGCCCTAAGTTCCCGGCGCCTCCACCCCCATCCGTAGTCCATCTGACCCCCACCTTCGGTCTTCGGCCCCGTTACAGACCCTCACGCTACCTCGGAAAGCCCCTTCGGAAGTACTAGCTAAGCGCCTGACACGCGGACTTAACAGATTGACTACACTGAGGAGATATTAAATTAGACTGCCAGAGAAATCTTCAATCCTACTGCATATTTGCTTATAATCTCATCAACTCCCTCCCTCTACACACTTTGGATGATCCTGCCCTGTTCCTGATAGCATACTTGTACTATTAGAGGGAACAGTGCTAGTATGGGAATGACAGAGGTATGAAAGGCAACAAATTCCTACAGTAATGTGCTCTTCCAACTGGGCCAAAAGGCTACTATGCCAGGTTATCTGGCATTAGTCTGTGGGCACTATTTAAACAGCAACTTGTTACATGTATTCTGTTATAGCCCATGCCCTCAAACAAACCCACAGTAACCCCCACAACCACCCACA
>QLPG01012372.1:0-33100 GCA_003314385.1 Gomphus sp. MG54 | reverse complement strand
AGCCTTTCAGTGAGAATCTTCACTCTGGGTCCTGGTAAACCCTTTGTGAGGATGTCTGCAAGCATTTGATCGGTTGGGAGGTATTCGAATGTAATCTTCTTCCCCTCAATCGTATCTCTGATGAAATAGAGTCTTATGTCGAAGTGTTTGGTCCTCAAGTGTTGCTGATTGCCATAAGCTATAGTAATAGCTGATTGGTTGTCAGCATATATTTTAATAGGATTTTTAATGGGCTGAAAAACTTCGGTTATGAAGTTCTTGAGCCAAATGGCTTCTTTAGTGGCATGAGTCATAGCAATGAACTCTGCTTTGGTGGACGATAGTGCCACGATTGTCTGTTTCTGACAGCTCCATGAGATGCTCCCGGAGTCGATTTGAAAGATGTAGGCGGATATGGAGTGTCTATGGTCTTGGGAGGCCCAATCAGCATCTGAGTATCCTACTAGACCATCTCGACTCTTCCCTATTACCAGCTTTTTATCTTTTGTGCCTTTCAAATATTTGAAGACTCTTTTAACTGCATTCCAATGAGCAATCCCCAGGTTCTCTAGAAACTGTGATAATAATGAAACAGCGAATGAAATGTCTGGACGGGTAGCTACTGCTGCCCACATGAGTGAACCAATCGCCTGTCGGTAAGGAATCTTTCCCATGTTTTTCTTATCGGCTTCAGTAGTTGGGCATTGTTCTTTAGATAATTTAGAACTAGGATCCAATGGAGTCGTATGCGTTTTGGCGTCTTGTAGGTTAAAATGGTTGAGAATTTTGTCAATATATATGCTTCTTGGGAGAAGCTTATTGTTCTGGCTGATTTATCCCGTTCGATCTTCAGATTAAGAAGCCAATGGATTTCTCCAAGATCTTTCATCTTAAAGATAGCTTCAAGATCTTCTTTGACACCTCGCAGTATAGTATCATCCATAGCTGTAATAGTAAGATCGTCTACGGCGGCCCCAATGATGGCATAGTCGTTTGCCCTATGTCTATAGAACACTGCAGCATCTGAGACTGATTTTTTAAATCCTATAGAGTAAAGAGCATTCGACAAACACTTATACCACTCCCTGCCCAATTGTTTGAGCCTGTATATGCATTTCTTCAGCAATAATACATTTTCATGTTGTTCCTGGAAATATCCAGGTGGCTTGCACATATAGATAGGTTCCTCGAGCGGTGCATTTAGATATGCAACGTCTACGTCCATTTGATGTATAGGCCAATCATTTCTGGCCGCTATAGCGCAAATAGTGCGTGATGATGTCATACGAATGACTGGGGCATAAGTCTCGTTATAATCGACTCCAAAAGTTTGTGTGAAGCCTTGAGCAACGAGTCTTGACTTTGCACATACTATATCACCCTTCTGATTATGTTTCATAACATGGGTCCATTTGCTACCAACTATATTCACACCTGGAGGAGGTTTAGTGAGTTCCCAGGTGCCTTTGTCGATTTGCGATCGGATCTCTATATCCATGGCTGTCTTCCATGTAGGATTATTGAGGGCTTCATTAGTTGTCGTAGGTAATTGCAAATCATTTGATAGATGGGCAAAATCTTCTTCTTCGGCACTAATTGGTTTGGCGCTTATTGCTAAGTAGTCGCATATATCCTTGTCGCTTCCATTCTTGTGATTATAAAAATCAGAATTGTATGCGATATCGTTGAGTATATCTTCCTCAATGTCTTCGCAAGCGAGGGTGGTTATATTTAAATGTGCGGCTTCTCCAGTTTGAGATTTATCACCGGAGCCGGCCCTTGAAGCTCTTTCATTTAATAAACGAATTCTCTCACTTCGTCTGAGTGGAGGAGCTTCCTTAAGTCTGCTCACATCTGTTTGACTCAGTTGTATATTTTCTAAGTCTCTCTCTGGTGTGCGCTCGATTATTTCTTCAATGCGGCTCTCACCCAGCTGTAGGTCACGTGACGGTACTGGCGCCTGAATAGGTGCCGGTGCGGGTGGTATTGGCCTATATTTGATGGCCTTTGGCCCAATAATTGTGTGATCATCTGTAGGTAGAATAGGAGTGATTGAGGGCAATTTTGGTGCCTCAAATATAATATTCCATTCCACAGAGACCCGTCAGCTATCCGGCCAATATATACAATGGCCGTCGCTTTGGGCAGAATTGCCAATCCACTCAGCTTTCTTGGCTCTAGGTAGTAGTTTATCATCTTGTCTGATTTTAACATAGACGTCCGTCCCCCATTCGTGAGCATCTTGTAAATTCGGCTTTTGATGGTGAATCATCTCATAAGGTGTCTTGTCCAGTAGAGATCGTGTATGCGTGCAATTTTTATGGTAGTTGGCATGCTGAATGGCATATCCCCATAATGACTTAGGGAGATTAGAATCTAGAAGCATTGCATGGGTCTTTTCGACCAATGTGTGGTTTAGGCGCTCGGCGACTCCATTCTGTTCTGGGGTGTCGTGAACAGTATATCTATGTCGAGCACCTTGCTTGTCTAGGTAATTATTGAATTCAGCACTTGTGTATTCACCCCCTCGATCTGAGAGGAGTGTTTTGATGCGCACATTCCTCTGCCGAAGCATCATTGCCTCATACAACTTGTATTTGGCAAAGACCTGATCTTGAGTGCTCATTAAATAAAGCACTGATTCCCTGGAGTGATCGTCCGTGAAGGAAACATAGTAAGACTTTTTATCAATTGTAATATGTCTCGCCGGTCCCCATACATCGGAAAATATTTTATCGCCGACTTTCTTTGAGCGTTCACTTGATTCTTTTGGGAGCGGTTTGCGTGTAATCTTAGCTTTAATACACGCATCACAGGTGAATTTATCTCTAGCCTGTGATAACTCTAGGCCGTAAACCATGCCACGATCCATCAGGTGCTTAAGGGTCTTATATGATATGTGCCCAAGCCTGTGGTGCATCTCGATGGCAGTTAAGCATAGCTTAGTGGAATGTTGAGTTGACTGATTGTCCAAACGATATAGGCCATGTAATTTAGGTGCCTGTAATAAAATATGGCCAGACAAATTCTTTATAGTGCATTTTTGTGATGCAAACTCTGTCCGGTTACCGGCATCATCGCATCGGCTTATGGAAATAAGGGTAAAGGCGATTTTGGGAGCATATAGTGTATCTTTCAATGTCAATGTGACTGCTTTCCCTCTCACTCTAGTAGTTATCTTGAGTTGACCGCTTCCGTATGCATCAAAGCTGCCTTGATCGGCTGCTCAACTCGTACTCGGTGTGGGGAAGCTTCTGTAGTTCTCTAACATGTTCTTATGAGGTGTCATGTGAGAACTAGCTCCTGTATCTAAAATAATAGTATCGCCTTGTCCGTCTCTGATGAAGGCGGCGCAATCATAATTGATGAATGCCATAGATCCGTCGTCATCTCCTCCGGAAGACTCATCTTCATCAGCTACATTGGCTTTGGCTTTGGCTTTCCCTTTTCCTTTCATCTTTTTGAACTTGGATCTTTTCTTCTGCCTTGGCCCTTGGCCTTCTCTGCCACCGCCTTTAGCCCAACACATCTCAACTGTGTGTCCCGGCTTTTTGCAGTTGGTGGATATATGCACCTTTTTATCCGCAGTACCCACGGGGCCTTGGTCCTCTTGTGTAAGGGACAATGTCCTATGCCTATCATATTGTGATTTAAGTATCCGGATGATATTGTCCAGATCCAAAGGCTTTCCGACTTCTTCAAGAGAGGTCATGAGGGCATTCATGACTGATTCGTAGGAAGGTGGCAGTGAGGATAGTATTATATCAAGGAATTCTATTTCAGAGATCTTAGCTCCCATATCATTGAGTCTTGCATAGAGATCTTGAGCCCTATCAAGGTGCTCTCTGAGATCATCATCCTCCAAGCATTTCATGTTCCAGAGTTGTCTCTGGATGCTGGTGACAACCATCTTTGGTTACTTTGTCATCTTAGTTACCAGAGTATCCCAGATCTCCTTCGCATTCTTTTTCTTTTCTAGCATTAAAGCTAGTGACTCTGACACGGATGCCAATATTTGAGTCTTGACGAGCCCCTCTCTAGCCAGCCACTTTTCAAGTCTCTCCTCAGCCTTCTCTACCTTGGCCTCCTCATCATCTGTGAGGACATGTGCCTTGGGAAAAGTGGGAGGATCTGGTGGTCTATCGGCTATGCCTTCTATATGTTTCAATAGATTTTTGGACTCAAAATAACTCATGAGTTGAGCTCTCCACAGAGACTAATTTGATCCATCTGTAGATAGTCTTCCCATGGTCAATGGGATTTTCTCTGTTTGGTCTCCGGGGCCCATAACCTTGATGAGATTATGAGCAAGTTACAGTAGGATTGAAGAATTCTTTAGGCAGCTATTTAATTTATCTCCTCAGTATAGTCAATAATTGAGGAGGGAGGCTTGCGCGGGTTGTGTTTCACCCGCATATACCCTACAACCGGCCCTTGACCCTATCGAAGGTTTGAGCCAGGCTGCCAGTTCCAAATCCAGGGAGCTGGCCACGCATGTTGCATCATGCGTGGGTAAGCGCCCGTAAGTAGCATACATAGTAGAAAATGAATAGCTCCCTCAATATTGAGGGTAAAAATACAAATAAATGAAAGGAAATTTCAGAATTTAAAAGTGCACAGAGTGATACCAAAATCGATATATAAATACAATATATTGAGATTGGTCTCTCAGGGGTGAGATGCAAGTTTGCACCCAACATAGCCGAGACCCCAGCCGAGGCCTAGCCGAGACCCCAGCCGAGGCCTAGCCGAGACCCCAGCCGAGGCCTAGCCAACACCCCAGCCAAGGCCTAGCCGAGACCCCAGCCAAGGCCTAGCCGAGACACCAGCCAAGGCCTAGCCAAGACCCCAGCCAAGGCCTAGCCAAAACCCCAGGTGAAGCCCAGCCAAGTCCCTAGCTGAGTCTAGCTGAAGTCCAGCCAAGACTCAGCCAAGACCCCAGCCAAGACCCAGCTAAGACCCCAGCCAAGGCCTAGCCAAAACCCCATGTGAAGCCCAGCCAAAACCTCATGTGAAGCCCAGCCAAAACCCCATGTGAAGCCCAGCTAAAACTCCAGCTGAGTCCAGCTAAAGTCCAGCTACAACCCCAGCCAAGACCCAGCCAAGACCCCAGCCAAGGCCCAGCCAAAACCCCAGCTGAGTCTAGCTAAGGTCCAGCCAAAACCCCAGGTGAAGCCCAGCCAAAACCCCAGCCGAGTCCAGCTAAACCCCAGCCAAAACCCCAGCCAAAACCCCAGCCAAAGCCCATGCTTACCTTAAAGAGAGAGGTAGTGACTATGGCACGATTAACCCACAAAATCATTGGACACTCTTTATGACTTCACAACTGGTAGAATCACTTTGAGCAATACAACTCCTCATCCCAGCATTTCAGGTCATTGGAGTGTCTCAGAGAACACCATGAAGGCTTTGGAAGAGGTAAAAGCACAGGCAGAGGAATAATATTATAGACTTTCAGTTTTGGGGGCTCAGATTAGGGGTGCATGGACTCTATGTATATATATAATTTGGGACCAAATTTGATTTTTCTCTAATACATCCAGTATTGCACATGCTCATATTGTCACCTTCACCCCTGGGACCCTCTGCATCTGTCAAGTACACGTACCGAGACCAGTCTATTTGGCATTGCTGACCGAGCAACCATCCTATATCTACAACCAAGTGTCCATGCCGCATGCATAACACTTGGTACGCTGGTCCTGGCTCGGCACATCCACCATCCACACTCCCTGTCTTCACCCTTTGGTCCATCTCCCCTCAGGACTTCCTGTCCTTGTATTATCCTCGGACACGACTCCATTGTTTTATACTCGGCCATTCCCTATTGTCCCATCTTGAGTCACGATTCTATTATCCTGTCTTTTATTGTTCTATCCCCGTTTTGCACTCCTTGTTCTAATTTTATTTGTTGTGGACAATAACCACATGTGCTGCATACCTTGTTGTCCCACATTCCTTATTCCACATGTCACTTCTTAATCTATATAAGTAGGACATGCATGTACATATTTCCTCATTCTGGGTATCACCTAGGCTTAGGCCCTTCTACCTTCTTCCCCTCTGTTAAGTCCTCGACTCGGGCTGGCATCATCAGCATCCTCCCGAGTATCTGTCTGTTGCAAATAGGTGGCATGCACGGCAAGTAGGGCGCAATGCACGAGTACGTTGAAGCCAATGCCACTACTCTTGGCCTGCAGGACTTGGCCATAGTCCACTCAACCTTTTCGCCAACACCCCTCGGCAGTACCGAAGTCTGTCAGTAACCGAAGCTTGACAGCATCACAAACTCGGCTGCAACGATTTGCCTTTGGCCAGCCCACGTCCACAGGATTATCTTGTGTTACCTTCAAATTTGTTTGTGAACCAAAGCCTGTGGTACCAGAACAAAAACTGCGGGTTGAGGTTACTGATGTCAATGGTGTCCATGTCGATCACATGGATGTCTTTGAAACCGCATAGAGCAAGGTTGCTAAGGATTTCACAACCGAGACCATCAGCACCTATGCAGAAGACCTTGGAATCATTTCTGAGGAAATTTTTGACCTGGTAGAGAGAGAGTGTGATCGATGAACATCCATAAGCCAATCAGGAAAGTTGCTTGCCAGCTCTCCAGGAGAGAATTGGTCAGGATCTGTACAAGGACCAGGGTTTTCAAGAATTTGGTCAATGTGGTGATACCTGCCCAGCCAATCAATCCCATCCACTTCTCCATCCATGGGTAACAATAGCAAACAGTCAACAGCTTACATAATCATGTAAGCTATGAGTGCTGAGTCACTTATCTTTGCTTTGCTTTAAAGTCTCTAGAATTTTATTTTTTTGGACTTGAAATACAACATTGTGCTGCATCACCACTTCAAGGTTGTGTGAATGTGACATTGATATACTAAAATATAACCAACCATGAGCTGTTGCAGTTCGATACTGATGTTGTGGTGTAAAAATGCCCGTGATATTGCAGTTTTGCAAGTGGGGGATGGGCAAGCACCATCTATTGGATCCATGTCTTTTGAATATAACTCAGACCTAAGTTCATTATCAAGCCCACAATACCATGCTCTGATTTACTCGGCAGTACCAACTAACCAACCCTTACCATATTATCCCTCACCAGTGTGTGGCCTCGGCTTGGTACATTCGGTTCATCATTTTGTTCATTATCTCCATCCCACCCTCCTATTCTTTATCATTCTTTTATTCCCTGTCCTTCCCCTTGCCTGTTTACCCTCAGGATACTCACCATTCGTTGTCACTCAGCAGTGGCCCTATTGTTTTATGTTCAGCCACTCTCTATTGTTCTATTCTCACTCACTCTTTTGTTCTCGGTCATACTTCATTGTTCTATTATCATCCACATTCTTTGTTCTATTCTTGATCATTGTGGACAATACCTCCACATGATTCTTCATACCTTATTGTTCTCCATTCCTTGTGTCACTCTGTTCCACATCTCACTTATTAGCCTATATAAGTAGCCAATGTATGTAGATGGTTCTTCTTTCTGGAAATCAACTAGGTTTATGCCTTCTTGTCCTCCCTTCCCCTGTCCCAAGTCCTTTACCTGGGCCGACACTCTCGGCACCCTCCCAGGTATCTCTTCTGTCCCAAATCAGTGGCATGCATGGGAAGTAGGGCACAACGCACGAGCATATTGAAGCCATGCCACTATTCCTGGCCTGCAGGACTTGGCCACTCCTCGGCATTCCCAGAGCCTGACATTCATGCAGACAGTCAGTGTCAGGAGCCGGATTCTGACGGACTTCGGTACTGCCAAAGGGTGTTGTCGAAAAGGTCGGGCGGACTATGGCCAAGTCCTGCAGGCCAAGAGTAGTGGCGTTGGCTTCAACGTACTCGTGCGTTGCGCCCTACTTGCCGTGCGTGCCACTGTATTTGCAACAGACAGATACTCAGGGGGATGCTGAAGATGCCGGCCTGAGTTGAGGACTTAACAGAGAGGAAGAAGGTAGAAGGGCCTAAGCCTAGTCGATACCCAGAATGAAGAAATAAGTACATGCATGTCCTACTTATATAGGTTAAGAAGCGACATGTGGAATAAGGAATGTGGGACAACAAGGTATGCAGAGCAATGTGGTTGTTGTCCACAACGAGCAAAATTAGAACAAGGAATGCAAAGCGGGGATAGAACAATAAAAGACAGTGTAATAGGATCGTGATTCGAGATGAGACAATAGGGAGTGGCCGAGTATAAAACAATCATTGTAACCGAGGATAACACAAGGGGTAGGAGGTACCGAGGTGGGGCGGATCGAGAAACGGACGAATAGTACGACGGATGTGCCGAACCGAGACCATGGTATCAAGTGACGTGCACGCGGCGTGGACATTTGTTCGTGGATGACGGATGTACGGAACCGAGACCGGTGTATCGCGCGTTATGCATGCTGCGTGGATGCTTGTACATGGACGTAGGATGGTTGTTTGGTCGGCACTGGCGAATAATGGGACCTCGGTACGTGTACTTGACAGTCAGTCAGGGTCACATGAATGAAAACATATTGATCGCACGAAGATTTAGAGGGCCACTGAAGGTTAGAGCAACACCGAAGCATGCCATCCTAGTTGGGAACATACAGTCAGCCTGAAATTATTCTCCAATTAATATAAATTAGTAACAAAACAGTGGCCCTGATGATTTAGGTAATGCATACCCACTCTGCAAGCAAAAAGGTGAAGTATGAACTCACATTCTCCAGAAAGTGTCTATTACATGAATGAGTTAAACAGTTAGTGACTTGTTCAGATCAAAGAATCACTTTTACAGTAGGGGACAAAACTGTTCAAGTGTTTTGAACATTTGTGTTGTATTGTAAATAACGGGAGGATTACATAATCAAAAAATATGACGTAAGTAGTGGAGATAGACCTGCTTCTGAACTTGTGGTCACAATCAAGATGATTATGTAACTCTCAATATTCATTGAGATATTAATTATTTAAAAAAATGAAGCATTTGAATGGTTTTGTCCCTCACAGTTATTAATGCAATAAATTGTATATACAGGGCTGGAAATCACTTGAAAAGTCATGTGACATCATGTGAACCTTTTTATAGTTTTTTTTTCTGTCCAAACAAAGCCAAACATCCCTTGTTCAGAACCATGAAGCCTCTCTCTGCTGCTAAAGTTGACTATATGATCCAATTGCTCAAAACTGGTCATTCTAGCCACTACATCTCCTCTTACCTTGGTGTCTCTGTTGGCTCTATCTCTACCATTTTTAGGAAACACTGTCCTGATATACCCAAGGCCACTGGTGGTCGTCCATCCAAGATATCCCCCTCCAAATCCACCATATCGTATCACTTGTGCAAAGAGGGAAGATTGAGAACACAACCCAGGGTACCCAGGTGCTCAAAAACATTCTCAATAAACCACTGACATCCAAGACTGTAAGAAGGAACCTGAAGAAGGCTGGGATGAAGGCAGTTGTAAAGAGAAAGAAGCCACTTCTTAGTACAAGGCATAGGAAGGCAAGAAGGGAGTTTGCAGAAGCTCATCTAGAGTGGACTCTAGAGGACTGGAAGCATGTTGTCTGGTCAGATGAGACCAAAATCAATTGATTGGGGTCAGATGGAAGGAGATGGGTGTACAAAAAGACTGCAGAGCCTTTGAATGATAGGCTAGCTGAGGGAACACTGAAGTTTGATGGAGGTTCTGTGATGGTATGGGGTTGTATGTTGTGGGAAGGACCTGGCTATGCTGCCAAAATTGATGGAAGGATGGATAGGGAGTTGTACAGGCAGATTTTGGATGATGAGCTTCAGGCTAGCCTGGAGTATTGTGGTAAAGATTCTACTGACATTATTTTTCAACAGGATGATGACCCCAAGCACACGTGCAAGAAGGCCACTGAGTGGTTTTCTGACCATGGCTATGAGGTCATGAAGTGGCCAGCTCAGTCCCCTGACCTAAACCCCATGGAAAACCTCTGGACTATTATCAAAAAGCACTTTTCTGACTATGAACACCCCCCTAGTGGAGTGCATGAGCTATGGGAGAGGATTGGAGTAGAATGGGGGAAGATAGAGCCAGAGGTGTGTCAGAAGTTGATTGAGAGCATACCTAGAAGGGTTCAGGCAGTGATGAGAGCAAATGGGGGCTTTACCAAGTACTGATATATACCATTTCTTATTTAAAAAATGTGAGGGACAAAATGTTCAAATGCTTCATTTTTTAAAATAATTAATATCTCAATGAATATTGAGAGTTATGTAATCATCTTGATTGTGAACACAAGTTCAGAAGCAGGGCTATCTCCACTAATTACATCATATTTTTTGATTATGTAATCCTCCCGTTATTTACAGTGTGACACAAATGTTCAAGACACTTGAACGGTTTTGTCCCCTACTATAGCTTCTCCATCACTAAGACCTGTGAACACAAACACGGCAATGGCAATGGCAAATGGGAATGCCGAGATGGCAATGGCGAAGGCAGGGAAAGCAATGGTGATGGCAGCCTTTGCTGTCTTTTGTTGCAATATGTGCAGGGGTGTGTAGTACAGTTATCTTGGTGGGCGGTGTAGGACACCTGACACAATGTATGACGCGGCGATATTGGGGAGTGTCACTCGCATATACCTGAGAAATAACGGATGGGATGCACTGAGCAGATTGTATCAGTTAGCGGTCATTGCATGCATAGTGGCATCGGTTAGCGGTCATTGTGTGCATAGCGGTAGTTGGTACAATATGTGGGAGTGTTGCCCAGGCTGTAGGACACCCAACATGATGCACAACATGGTGACACCGGCACACCACATGTCCGAACAGCCTCACATGTGGGGGTGTTGGGAGGTGGGGTGCGTTCATGTCACCATGTCATGTGTTAGGGAGCAGGAGATGATCCCTTGATAGTCTGGTTACTTCTCAACCAATTCAATACTTAGGAGTCCAAACCTCTCCTCCAAGGAATAACCCAGCTTAAATCAGTCTCATCTGGACTACCAAAAAAATATTATAATGTGTTGGCTGGCCATTTAAGAGTGAATTACCCTCAAGTAATTAACTCTTAAATTATCATGCTCTTCAACCCCAAGGAAAACCTCCAAAAAAACACTTATATTTTTCGCTTATTTCTATTTAGGACCCACAAGGACCCACAGCCAGGTGCCAAATAATTACACTTGGAAAATGGTGCCAAACTGCTGGCTCAAGCTCTCAAGAACAAAATGTACAACAAATTCCTGGGTTTATGTAATAACTATTACACACAAGTCATGAGACTACCAGCCATGGGAATATGACTCAGTAGTGACTACAGGGTGACTCGTAACTGCCACAGGCTTCTAAAACTTTCCATTCCTTTCTATACCCTTCCACTGATTTCAGGAAAGTCTTGCCTTATTGGGGAGTTACATAATCAGCATAGAATTAAGGTAGCAGACAAACGGTTTCCGCTAAGGTCACATGATGTGACAGTCAGGGTCACAGGCACAAAAATATTTGTTGTTGAAAAAAAAATTGTATTCTGCTACAGAGGATGGCAAATTTTTTTGGAAATAATGATTCAGATACACTATATAATATCAGCTGCCTTGTCTAACTCAGCTAAAATAGTATCTGGCATGTTACCAGATCCATGTGCAAAATGATGCATATGACTCTACGCTTACTTGATCGTAGCAGATGGGTAGACAATACAATTGTGATGCCGGCACTCTTTTGTGCAACCCAAAAGTGGGCCAGGCTCAAGCTGGTGCAAGCATAGATACAAACAAAAATCAGGAAAATAGGGAAGTGGTCAGGGAGGGTGTGACAAAAAAGTGGAGGCTTGAAACCTTTATGGCTATCGAGTGTGAGTTAGGTGAGAAGGATGCAAGGGGAAATTTGGAGGTATGGAAACTATATATACTCTAAGGACGCACCAATAGTGATTTTTTCAAAAAGTAAAACTGTCAAGTACACATACCAAGGATCTGGTAACTCAGCGGTACTGACCAAAATACTCCATTAGTAACCAAGTATGAACCACTCAATGAGTTGTTCTCGGCTAGACACATATATCGGTCACATTCCTCATTCCCATCCCACGCCTACTCCTCACCCCTCGGTCTGCCTCACCTCGGGACTTCCTGCCCTTGTGTTATCCTCGGCTACAGCCTTGTTTTATAATCGGGCATTTCCTATTGTCCTATCCTAGGGCACGTCCTATTATTCTGTCCTTTATTGTTTTATCCCCGTCTTACATTTCTTATTCTAACTTTACTCGCTGTGGACAATAACCACATGCTCTGCATACCTTATTGTTCCACATTCCTTATTCCACATGTCGCTTCTTAAACTATATAAGTAGGACATGCATGTACATATTTCCTCATTCTGGGTATCGACTAGGCTTAGGCCCTTCTACCTTCTTCTCTTCTGTTAAGTCCTCGACTCGAGCCGGCATCATCAGCATCCCCTCGAGCATCTGTCTGTGGCAAATACAGTGGCACACATGGCAAGTAGGGCGCAACGCATGAGCACATTGAAGCCAACGCCACTACTCTTGGCCTGCAGGACTTGGCCATAGTCTGCCCAACCTTTTCACCAACACCCCTCGGCAGTACCGAAGTCTGTCAGTAACTGACGCTTGACAAAAACCAAGAGTATGTACATATAATTCTATGCCATTGATCTGTGGTCTCAGAAATATTTTTTTGTTGATGTTGCCAGATCCTTGTGCAAAATGGTGGATGTGACATTTGAGTCATGTGACCTTAGCAGAAACCATTTGTCCGCTACCTTAGTATAAATAGAGACTAGTTCTGTAGCGTAAAAGCAATCAATCTTACTTTCACCCATATCCATCGGATTATCTTGTGCAGCGAGCACTCTTAGGTACGTTGGTCCAAAGACCAGTACCAAATCAACAGGTCCAAAGACTTGTTGTCAAAGGTTTATTCCAAAGAGTAAATCTCAAACCCTTCTACCGAAGTGGAAGGTTTCTCAGCCAAAAAACACAAAGGTATGCAAAAACATAGTAAAAAAACTAAATCAGATTTATAGAACATCTGTGGAAATAATCCTAGGCAAGGGTAGAATAATAGTTCACGTACATAAACTATTATTCCTACATGTAATTGACAAGTTACCTACCAAGGCCCCCTCTAAACAATTCTTTTTGGACATCAACCCGGACAGGCATTAGCTTGCTATTGTCTTGTCGGAGAACTTGACTAGACTTTCTTCACACCAAAGTTTTGTCACGGTTCTTGGGTTGCCTCTTTTATGGTTCCAAAACATCGTGCATGTTGTCAGGAGCATAACCATGGTGGGAGGAGAGACCTTGGCCTGTGCTGGGCATGCTGCATGTTTGTGTTGTGCACCCACCCCATGCTGAGGTCTTTCCTCCACCACGTGATGCGGCAACACCAGCGCACTGCCTGTGAAGGGGTGTCGGGAGGTGGGGTGCGTTCGTGTTGTTGGGAGTGGAGCCATGGTGGGAGGAGAGACCTTGGATTATGCTAGGTGCGCTACATGTTTGTGTTGTGCACCCACCACATGCTGAGGTCCTTCCTCCACCACAGACAATGCAGCAACACTAGTGCCTGGTTGGGGTGGGTGGTGGGGGAAGGAAAAGAGATGCAGTTGTTTGAACAGGGACTTCTAGACATGTATTTAATATGGGCATTCTATTGCATTCTCACCTGATGGGGCACAGGTTGCATCTGCCTTTGCTCATGGCCCCGTTTGCATCTGGAATGTTACTTCTGGAGAAATGGAGCGTAAGCTGAAGTGTCCTCGTTGCTCTTTTCAATACACTGTTGCATTCTCGAAAACCAGGAGATATATTGTGTCTGCTTCAGAGGACAAGTTACACTGGTTTTCATTATGTAAGGCACACGTCAAATTGCACACACATTCACATGGGCAAAAAAGAGAACTGCAATTACTCAGTCAAATTGTAGCCATTCTGTCTGAAAATGAAAATATAACTTCTTCAACCCAATGTGGAGGGCATGGAAATGTAAAATCCATGTAAATTTGCCACAATAAAAATTGTTTTTCAGGCAGTTGGCCCTGATCAACCTCAGCTGCAGAACAGCTGTAGCAACACCAAATTAATTCAGACTTGTTAGATATCTTTCAGTAATATAATATACATATAGGTGGAGGGCACCAACCACTTTTTAGTATATCAAAGTCCATTAGATTATTTTATACACTGTACTACAGTTGAGACAAGTAGTTTCTGCTTAATTATTGTTCTAGAGCCCTACAAACACAGTTCATGGGAAAATACGATATTAAATCAACTATATTTTGCTCCTCTGTAGTTAATACCTCATCACACTCTGTAGTCTATCATGCCCAGGCACCTCAAGTTCCTTTACATAATGCCATTCGAAGGGATCCAGAGTCCTGGGCAGCATCTCAGCTGGCCAAACAAGGTCTATATGATCATGAAAACAAGCGTGATTCATGTGGGCTTGGATTCATCTGTCAGATTAAAGGTATCGCGAGCCACAAAATTGTCTCTGATGCTCGTCAACTCCTTTGTGTGATGATGCACACTGGCACAGACAGTCAGGACAGGGATGGTGCAGGTGTAATGACTAATGACTGGCATACCTCACGATTTTTTTAAACGGGAAGCTGAGAAATATCTGGGTTGCTTGCTTCCTGAGCCTGGGAAATATGCAGTTGGCAATGTCTTTTTCAATTCCAATGATGCAATGCAACTCCAATCCCAGCAGGCCATCTTCACAAAAATCGCCACTGAGCTTGGTGTCCATGTGCTTGGCTGGAGGAGAATCCCTACAGGTGGCACAATCCTTGGTCCTGCATCCAAAAACAAAGAACCAGCTATTTATCAGCCCTTTGTGGTTCTTTGGTCCAACTATGGGGATGGCTCATGCTCCCAGGAGGGTTTGTTTGACATGAGGCATTTTGAGAGACAACTTTATGTCCTCAGAAAGCAACCGGCATGCACCATGTTTGTCGATCTCATTTGCATTAAGTTTGTTAGGATCTGTGTGCTGAACACTGTATTGTTCCCATCCTTTGCCACTTAAAGTTCACTTGCAAAATGGTTCTATGTATGCTCACTTTCCACCAAGAACATCGTATACAAAGGTCAACTTTTGCCCCCACAAGTTTACAACTATATCAAGACCTCAATCATGTTCTATACTCAGCCCATTTTGCTTTGGTCCACTCCTTATTCTCCATGAATACCACCCTGACCTGGGACAGAGCTCAGCCAATGAGATGGGCTGCTCATAACAGTGAATATTGCCTCCCATCTCTGAAGAGAAGTTGTTTGTTACTCATATCTGAAATTTGCTAGGGGAGATTAATACTGTGCATGGGAATAAAACTGGATGCCAGCTCACGAAGGCGTGCTTCAGTCAACTCATTTTGGGAATGAACTTGATCTGCTTTACTCTCAGGTCTCGGTACTGCCGATGGTGCTGTCGGAACCGGCCAAGTCCTGCAGGCCAGTCGAGGTGGCTTGGCTTCAATGTACACGTGCATTTCACCCTGCCTCCTGTGTGTGCCACTAACTTGTAACAGAAAGATACTCAGGTGGATACCGAGGGTGTCGGCCCGAGTAAGGACTTCTGAACAGAAGGAGGAGAGTAGAGAGGTGTAAACCTAGTTGATACTCAGACTGAGGAACTATGTACATGCATCTACTACTTATATAGGCTGAGAGGTGGAATGTGGAATAAGGGTGGCATAAGACATGGAAAAAAGAATAAGGTATGAAGACCATGTGGAGGTATAGTCCACAGCGATTAGAATAGAATAATGTGAGAGTAAGACAATGAAATATAAGCGGGTGAGATTGTGGGAAAGAAATAGAACAATAAGGAATGGCCAAGAATAATACAATAGGGCTGTGAGTGAGTGGCAGAGAATAGTGAACGTCCCAAGGGTAAGCGAGTGAGGGGGAAAGAAAAAGAGTGTAGGGATGATAAAGAATAGGGGTTGGGGAAAAGGATAATGAACCAGGTGCACCGAACCAAAGCCATACGCCATGAGATGATATGAGTAAGGGTCGGTCGGTCGGTACTGCCGAGTAAGTCAAAGCACAATGTGTGGTCATGACATTTACCCTATCATTGAACATGGTGGCTCTGATTCTGCAGTGTTTGACAATGTCCTCAAACTTTTGGTTGTTAATGGGGTTGTCACACTCTCGGAAGTGATTATGATGCTCATTCCCGAAGCATGGTAGGGTAACAAACACATGGAGCCAGAGAAGGCAGCAATCTACAACTGGGTGGCCTGTCTCCAGGAACATGGGACAGACCAGCATTGTTCACGTTTAGTGATGGTCATTATTGTGGTGCTAATATTGATCACAATGGCCTCGTCCAGTTGCACCTTCGTTCTTGAGATTTCCAGATGAGGCCCCATTAGCCATTGTCACTTATTTGCTTTTCTCATTAGGTAAGAGCACCCACAAATGCATGGCCTGACATTTCTATGTTGAAAATTCACAGATGTGTGTAAACTCTGATGATGCCTCTTGAGTCAACCATCAACAATAGCCTTCAGCCCAACAACAACATCAACACCTTATCTCCCTTTACTCCAGATCACAATGCTTGATACCATACCATAAAAGGCCCAACAGGCTACATTGATTCTTTGGAATGTCTGGGTACTTCTCACCATGCCTGCCATGTGGATAGCATGGTCCATGCTCTTCTTCTGCATCTCAATTGTTGACTTTGTCTGGGAGCAGCCATTCTCACCCCCCTGAGTAGAGGTGTGCAACGTGCACAGACATCTGCTCCCAAGGAAATGGAAAAGGCAAAGTTGCAGCAGATACTTCAAAAGCATGCAGAAGAAGAAGAGTGCAAGAAGAAAATTTAAAAATCTTGAGAGCTCCTGCTCATGGCAGCCAACAATCACAACCGAAGGATAGCACATCTTAAGATCATCTGCGCTTCAGTATACAACCACAAGGATGTTCAGTTAGATATTTCCCAAGCCGTTGGCTTCCGGTACCCAGCGATTCCCTCAGAGGTTTTAGAGGCAATTTGCACAGACCCACATGGCTGTTGGCACCAACTGGTCCTACCATGGTAAAGTACTTGTCCTGTGCTAATGGTGAGTTTACTTGCACATCTCGACTCTGGTGAACTCGTGGAATTTATACAATTCATATTGGAAACATGGGCCAAAAGTTCACACATGTCACACTGATCTCAGCAGTGTATAACCTCTCTCACACCATCTCCCATGCCCAGGCATGATAGACTACAGAGTGTGATGAGGTATTAACTACAGAGGAGAAAAATATAGTTGATTTAATATCATATTTTCCCAATGAACTGTGTTTGTAGGGCTCTAAAACAATAATTAAGCAGAAACTACTTGTCTCAACTGTAGTACAGTATATAAAATAATCTAATGGACTTTGATATATTAAAAAGTGGTTGGTGCCCTCCACTTATATGTATATTATATTACTGAAAGATATCTTACAAGTCTGAATTGATTTGGTGTTGCTACAGCTGTTCTGCAGCTGGGGTTGATCAGGGCCAACTGCCTGAAAAACAATTTTTATTGTGGCAAATTTACATGGATTTTACATTTCCATGCCCTCCACATTGGGTTGATGAAGTTATATTTTTATTGTCAGACAGAATGGCTACAATTTGACTGAGTAATTGCAGTTCTCTTTTTGCCCGTGTGAACGCGTGTGCAATTTGGCGCGCGCCTTACATAATGCAAACCGGTGTAATTCAGATATGGGACTCGATCACCGGCCAATCAACAAGGGTCCATGAACACGGCTCTTTCCATTTGTGAGATGGAAGCCAAGTCACATATGTCGCCGATCGCCAGTTTCAAATTTTCACCCCAGGGGAGGAGGCAACCAAATTCCCGATCAGAAGTGGATTACAATGACTGGTCCGCAGAGTGAGGTTTTCTGGATACCTCCTGAATTCCGCAACTTCAAAGTGCATGCTTTCTCTGGTTCCAAAGCATGCTTTGGATACGAATCAGGGGGAGTTGTCATTGTAGATCTCAAGCCTGTAGATTAATATCACTTGTTGCAATGATGGCTCCATCTGTAAATGACGGCAGGCTATTCAAGACTCGAAACCACCTCAACATGAGGCAGCATAAATCAGGGGAAGTTGTCATTAGAGAACTCCAACCTGTATATTCAAATCACTTATTGCAAAGACTGGATTTGCAAACGGCGGCAGGATGTTCAAATCTGAACACTGCTTCAACGAGGCAGGACAAAACACGGGAAGTTGTCATTGGAGACTTCGAACCTGTATATTAAAATCACTCGTTGCACTGATGACTACGTTTGTTAAGGGCGGCATGCTATTCAAATCTTGAAAATACAATGACAACTCCCCCCTGATTCGTGCTGCCTTGTGTTAAAGTATATCTTGAACCCGTATACTAACGCCATTTGTCGCAATAATGACTGTATATGAAAACGGCGGCAAGCTATTCAAGTCTCGGAACCACTTCAACGCGAGGTAGCACAAATACAGGATCCGACACATAGCTCAGCCTGCCCGCGAATCGCCGACCTCGGAACCCTGCAGGGTAATTCCAATCAGCCATCAATGTGATAGTTAGTACCCTGGTTAAGTGTACAAGCAGGAGGGCCACGAGAATAGAGCATTGTGTCTATAGAGAAGGATGGATCATAGGCAGGAGGGACATTTAGAACAATTTTTTCATCACTATGATTTATATTACGCGCCAACCATATTTTGCATGGCTCGATGTTGAAATATTTCGCTGAGGTGACGAGGCCGACGTCAGTTAAACGCCGGAAGTAGTTAGACGCCGTAGATAATTTTTTTGTCATGACATGACATATCATTCAGCACATGTTCACACCTCTATTTCCAACAGGTTATGGGCCCTAGTCACACCTAATCTCACTGAAACTGTCCTTTTGTGATTTGTCTCTTCAGGATCTGCTTTTTCATGTCAAACAAAACTTTTATGTTAAAGAAAACCTTTCATGTCAACATTTGCTCATAATATGTATTGTACCATTATGCCTCAGCTCCCAAAGCTCACTGGTATCAACTGGCATGAGTGGCAGAAAGAGAAGCAGACCTACTTCATGCTGATTGGCTATAAAGGTCATATTGATGGTGTTAGGCCTATTAGTTTAAAAGTCGGGAGGAATGGTACTTCTATTGTGTTTAAACCTTCTGGTATGTGTTGTATTTTTTATTTTGTGTATATGTTGAGTATCCCGGCAATTTCAGGTGTTCAATGAGATGAATGAGATAGATATTGACTCAAGGCTTTGAATGTGCACACAGTTGTCGAAGGTATCAGTCGATCAAGATGTAAGTGAGACTGGAAAACTGTGTTGTTACTGGTAACTAACTATCTCATTTATACAAAAATGGTATACTGTGGGAAAGTCAGGGCATTCCAATATGGCAATGTCATTTGAACATGGATGCAGGGTTGCCATCTCGTCCCCTGATAGTACCTTCATACAACAATGGCTTGCTCGACCAAATTGTGTTGCATGTGGAATTCTCCTTGTCAATGGTATGTGCCTGCTCTAAATCCTATCCCATCAGCAATTCTCACTAACTTTGTCATCCCCTTCTCATTGTCTCCATGTACATGTTCCAATGTCACTATCTGTTACCCCTTGTTTTGTGAGTCTGTTTCCCTACGCATCTTGTTTCAATTCTGATCCTGTTCTACCCATCTCCTTTTACTCTCTATGTGTCATCCTTTCCCTACAGCTTCTTTGCTCCTCTCCTCACTTCTCCTTGTTCTCCCCTCTCTGCTCCCTGCTCCTTCCACCTCCTGTCACAACAAGGCCTAGAGATAAAAAGGCTTTGGCCTGGATCAAACTGACAAAAATGACTATTCTGTCATATGGTTTCTCATGACCCTAACTACCATTCACCAATTATCACCACAAAGTCTGGCAAAGAAGCCTGGAGTAAACTCATTGCCAAGTACCAAAAGGACAATGCAATAAATAGGATACTCCTATTCCAACAATTCTATTCCATCACCCATGATTCATCTGCTGTGATCTCAAACTTCATTGAAGGAGTCCTGAAATTACCAACAAAATTTTGATTGGCTTGCACCTATCTTGGACTCCAGTTCACACAGCACTTATGCTGCAAACAACATCCCCAACTATTGATGAGATTGCCTCAGCACTCAAACAGTATGAGGCCAATGAGATGGGGGTAGAAATGGTGGTAAAAAAGAAGGAAGGAGAATCAGTATTGATTGCCAGAGGAACGCATGGTGTTTTGGGATCCAAGGAGAAAGCTGATGAAAATGATGATGATTTTGATTGGGGGAACACAAGGAACCATGAGGGGGTATGCTAGAGGTGTGAATGCCCTTGTCATATTGCACAACTCTGCATTGCAAATATACCAGAGGAAGTCAAGTGGTGCATTCTCAACCACACAGCTAACATTGCAATACTTGATGGTGATAACAACCTATTTGCATTTGCAGCTGCTGAAGGTACCAGAACAACTCCACTTCATCAACAAAGCAGCAATCCCTTGCTTGTTATACCCAAGAAGAAAAAGAAGAAACACCAGTTTAAAACCAGTGATCCTGAGTTGGTCAAATTTTCATTCTAAGTTCTCTTTTTTATTTTTTATCCATTCTATCCTACACCTTCCTTTTATTGATTTTATTATGGGGGTGTTGGCCTTGGGGTGTGTTGAGATATTTTGCTGAGATGTTGAGGCTGACATCAGTTAAACACCAGAAGTAGTTAGACGCCATAGAAAATTTTCTTGTCGTGACACTGACGTGTCGTACAGCACACTTTTGCGCCTCTGTTTCCAACACTCGACTCTTGAGCGGACTGGGTCGTGGGGTCTCAGCCATTAAGGAGATGAGAGCAGACGGCGGAGCCCATGATGAGCCCTTTAGTTACCTAAATTTGTACGGATATCACGGCAGATATTGGAGCGCCTCCAGTCGATCACTTTGGTCACCGGATGTTCCGTTTGGAAACAAAAAAAAAGGCGTTGCCGTTAATGTGAATCTTTTTGATGTGAATCTTTTGACATGATGGCATCGGATTGTCCAGTCACGATTCAGTCCCGTGATGTTGACCCGCCTTGACCCGATTGACCGTCGGCACTGTGTGACTTTATTGACTAGGTCAAGGGAGTCAAGACACCCTGGCAGACTCCAGCCCGTTCTGCCAGAAAGAGTCATGTAACTATCGCGTACTTTATTTGATTTCGTTACATAAGCGCATGCTAACATAGAGACTCGGCACCCCAATTCCTCCATGCAACCCCTCCATCCCATCTACATCTCATCCATTAATGCCGCAACCCCACAGATTCACATTAACGGAGGACAATCATGCCTCTGACGCTCCAACGCTCCCCAAAATTGCCTCATTGACGCCCTGGGGTCTCATGTTCCACGGTCAATACCGTATTGAGTTATCGCTTCTGGGAGCTGCCGTTTGCATTAAACTATGACCCTCATCTCCGTTTCTCTCCTTCTGTATCAAACGGAAAATCCGGCGACCAAAGTGATCGACTGGAGGCGCTCCAATATCTAACGCTAATGTGTTAGCATTTAGGGGCCGTGATATCCTTATAAACTCAGGTAAATAAAAGGGCTCATCATGGGCGTCGCGGTCTGTTCTCATCTCCTTAATGGCGGAGACTCCGTGACCAGGTCACGCTCAAGAGTCGAGCCCATCCAACAAATGTTGACACGTAATATAAATTATAGTGATGTCAAAATGTCCGTCCTGCTTAGGATCCTTCCTTCTTTACGGACACGATGCTCTCACCCTAGCGACCCTCCTCCACCCCCCTACACACGAAGGACGTCGCATTCAAGATTACGGTACACCCACATCGATGACAGATCACAATTACTCAAATGATATATGCAGGGATCGGCGACTCACGCGCAGCTTGAACTACGTATCGGACCCTGTATTTTTTCTCCCTCCTGTTGAAGTGGCTTGAGAATTGAATAGCCTGCCGCCGTTTACAAATGCAGCCATTATGGCAACATTGGTGTTAATATACAGGTTCAAGACCTCCTTCAACACGAGGGGTAGCATAAAACTGGCGGAGTTGTCATTGTAGTTTCGAGATTTGAATAGCCTGCTGCCGTTTACAAATGCAGTCATCATTGCAACAAGTGATTTTAATCATATAGGTTCGAGTTTTACAATGACAAATCCCACTGATTTGTCCCGCCTCGTTGAAGTGGTTTTTAGAATTGAACAACCCGTCGCCGTTTGCAAAAGCACTCGTTGAAACCAATGATTTTATGGTACAGGTTCGAGATATACAATGATGACAACTTCCCCCGATTTATGCTGCCTTGTGTTGAAGTGGTTTCGAGACTTGGATAGCCTGCCGCCATTTACAGACGAAGTCATTGCAAAAAAAAATGATATTAATCAACAGGCTTGAGATCTACAATGACAACCCCCCCTGAAGTGTATCCAAAACATGCTTTGGAAACAGAGAAAGCATGCACATAAAAGTTGCGGAATTCTGGAGGTATCCAGCAAACCTCACTCCGCGGGCCAGTCATTGTAATCCACTTCTTATCGGGAGATACGGTTGCCTCCTCCCCTGGAGTGAAAATTTGAATCTGGCGATCGACGACATATGTGACTTGGCTCTCGTCTGACAAATGGAAAGAGTTGTATCCTCCGAACGTTGTTGATTGGCCGGTGATCGTGTCCCAGATCCGAATTAACTTGTCATCTGAGGCAGACAAAATGTATCTCCCGGTTTTCGAGAATGCAATAGTGTATTGAAAAGACTGATGAGGAAACTCCAGCTTATGTTCCATTTCTCCAGAAGTCACATTCCAGACGTAAACGGGGCGATTAGGAAAGGCAGATGCAACCTGTGCCCCATCAGGTGAGAACGCAACGGCGTGCTCCCATGATTTCATTCGCAGTAGGCGTGTTATGAACCCCGCAGTCATGCCCGCTGATTCCATTCGCAGTATGTGTTCTATCTTGCCCGTAGTCATGTTCCAGATTCGAGTCGTACTGTCCCACGACCCGGACACCAGGCGTGTCCCATCATGAGAGCATGCAACAGAGACCACCCGATTTGAATGTCCCTTCAGTGTGCGTTCCGTCTTCCCAGTGATGGTGCTCCATATCCGAATGGCCTTGTCATAGGAGCCAGACACCACACGATTCCCGTCCGGCGAAAAAGTAACGGATGACACGGGGAGCGAATGTCCCTCTAGTATGCGCACCACTTCACCAGTGGTTGCATTCCAAATCCGAGCTGTGCGGTCAGACGATCCAGACACTACGAGTGCCCCGTTGGCCGAAAATGCAACTGATAACACTCGATACGAGTGGCCCTTTAGTTTTCGCTGTCTCTTTCCCGTAATGAGTTTCCAAATTTGAACTGACTTGTTGTTTAAGCTAGAGACCAAACCTGTTTCATTCAGCCCATTTTCTCTCTCCGAGTCCCTAGTAAATGCACTCCATACCCGAATAGACTGGTCATGCGAACCAGATATTATGCGGGCCCCGTCGGGGGAAAATGCAACAGAAGAAACTGGAGCTCCGTGGCCTTTCAGCACGCGCACTAACCTCCCTGTAGCTACATCCCATATGCGTACTAACTTGTCCGGCGACCCAAACACCAAACGTGTCCCATCATCTGAAAATGCAGCAGATAACGCCCACTCCACTTGCTCTATTTTGCGCACCCTCTCAGTAGCGGCATTCCAAATCCCCATTGACCCGTCAAGCCGGTAAGATAACACAGGAGACCCATCAGGGGAGAATGAAACAGCAGTCACAAATCCCCGGGGTCCCTTTAGTTTGCGCTCTAATTGTCCTGTAATCGCATCCCAGAGAGTTAAGTTGCCCGGCAACCCAGATACTATGTGTCTCCCATCAGGCGAAAAAGCGATGAACGCCACCTTACCTGCATGAGGCAGGACACGCTCTGTCTTCCCCGTACTTGCATTCCAAATACGAACCGACTTGTCCCAGGACGCAGAGATGACAACCTTCCCATCACGTGAAAATGAAACAGAAGTCACATGGTCCGAATGTCCCTCCAATATGCGTTCTATTTTCCCCGTAGTCATATTCCAAATTCGAACAGAGTTGTCCGAACACCCAGATACCACACTTGTCCCTTTAGAGATTGCAACGCACAGGACTTCATCCGGATGATCGAGCACATGCTCTTGTTCCCAAGTAGTTGCGTTCCAAATACGAACTGTTTTGTCCCTTGACCCACTCGCCACCCGGCTACCATTGGGGGAAAATACAACGGACGTTACATGTCCAGAGTGAGACATCACATGCTCCAATGCCACTCCTTGGGATTTTTGACCCACCACAACTTGAGGAAGGTTACGGAAAACTGTGGCATATTGGTGGCGTATATGAGATCCTTTATCAGTCCACGTAAGGGCGGAGCCATAGGTATTCAGGCAGTGATGCTTTATGCCTTCAAAGGCAATGTGAAGGTATCGACGAGCATCCTCAAACAGAAACACATATTTAGCATGTGTCTTGGAGTACTTCTGAGAAAACAATCGGCAAATATTTTTCTTCACCAAGTAGTACTCACTGAAATGGAATGCTTCGCCTTGTTAAGAGACTTGAAACCAGACTCAAGCTCTCCCAACGCGCTGAGACACTCGAACCAGTGCAATACATGTTCGTCAGCGAATTTACAAAGCTGCTCGAGGACAGGAGCAACGTCTTTACGTGGGTACGCCAGTGTTTCTACAAGATGTGACGCCCAATACAGGCACGAGTATCGGAGGGCCTCAGGAATAACGGTAGCATCTTCAATTTTGTGCGGGAGCGTGCCTATGAATTCCTCAGGCAAACCACAAATATTCCGTTGAAGCGAGCCGTTTAAAACTCGGAGGCACTTGCCGGTCAGCATTTGATAACCTTTTATATAGTCTACGTTGTGTTCCAGACAACGTTCCGGATCGGCGACAAACTCGCGGAATGACGCATGGAAGATGGCAACGTGACCATTATCGGGGACATGAATTACGGACAGTAATGGTGATAGGGCAACTTGGACGTCAAGTATTTCTAGCTCCAACAACGATGCGATACCTTCCACTGAAAGGGGTGTTTGAAGGCAGACGATTGTGGAAAGTACTTCGGTCCTTTTCAACCGCTCGGACCCGACAGTATGCGAGAATGCCCGGTTCATGATATTCCTGTAGAGTGAATCTATCACTTCAGTGTGGAGCGGTGGTGAATGTGCAGAGCCGAGATGCGTGACCTCTTTTAAACGATCCTTATAATGTCCGTCAATCGCTCCAATAAATCGAACGGCCGTTGCAGCGTATATAAACAAGCCAGCAGAGAGATCAAGGAGAGCTGAAAACTCGTGCGGGGGAGGCCACTCGGATGATCCCGGTGAGAATCTATCCTTTGCTGCTATTTTAGACAGCGAGGTTCGGATGTAGGTTCGAATATCATGTTGTACGTCGTCCCGAGTGACTTCCTGCAGGGACGATTCGGTATAGACCTTGATATCCGAAAAGGAACCGGCACGAAAGGCGCCACTGATCCAGTCCTCGGGTCGACTCGTAATAAAAAACTTGAGAGGGATATCTTCTAAACCATCAAGGACGGTCTTGATGAGTGATTGCACTATCCACGGAGTTGAACATTCATCGATAGCGTCTATGACGACAATTTTATGAGCCATGTCTTCGGTTTTCACTGCTAGCTTCATAGGATTTATGATGAGGGAGCCGAATTGTTCAGGAAGAGAATTCAGATTAACCACATCGGGTGTACTGGTGAGAATTTCGCAAATTTTCGATCGAAACTGGGTGTTGGATTGGGCAAGCATGCTGGATATCGTAGGGATGATCCGGGTTGCATCCCTCAATGCGGAACGAGAGCAGAAGAAGCTGGCTCCAAGCATCTGCTGCTCGTCGAGGCGCTGGCTGAGGGTGTGAGCGATGGTGGTCTTTCCTGTCCCCAAATGGCCTTTCAGCCAATACACTTTTGGACTTGCAGCATCACGAGCCCACGCATCGAGTTCTGATAAAAACTTCACCCGCGTTGTCTCCATGCATCCGTGAGGTTGGTCGCCTTCTGCACCGTGGCGAGTCTTGTATGAGGCCCGGCTTACAGGTTTGAGGAGGTCTAAAGGATCGTGCGAAGGGTCTAAAGCGCTGTGAGGGTCGGGATGGCAGCTTTTGGCTATCGGGGACACTTACTGATGGTGCTCTGTATATTTACATGCTGAGCATCTAGAACAAAGCGTGATATTGGTCACCTTTTCGGTTTCACCGCCCAAGTTTTGACAAGAAAACTCACTAATCGTGTTCCCCAACAGGTTGGTTGTTATGCCTGGAGAGGACATGACAGGCGGGAAGAGCGCTTGATGGTGAGTAAGTGACATCGCCCTCCCTCCATTTCCATCAACCAAACAAAACCATCTTTCCCGCAGTTGTCTAGATTCCGTCCTCGAACTTTATTCCTGCTCCAGTTTGCAGTACGTAAGGCGGGCGCCAAATCTAATTCCGTTCATGCGGGCGAAAAAAAACTGCAGCCATTCAGCCATATCATAGCCATTCTGTTTGAAAATTGATATAGAGCCTCTTCAACCCAATGTTAATCTTATGATATCAAAACACATGTAAATTTGCTAACAAAATATTTGATTTTTAGGCAGTTGGCCCTGACCAACCTCAGTTGCAGAAAAGTCCATTAGAAGATGTTACTACAGCCAAGACAAGTAGTCGCTACTTAATTATTTCCTCAGCTGTAGTACACTATATAACATGTGTCCGAGAGTGTCATGGAATTCCACTCTGCCTACCCTGCTAAGCCAGAACCATGGTCCCCTTGATCCAAATCCTGTTCCTGTTTTTTCTCTCTCTGTATTTGCATGATATCTTTTATTAGCTATTAATGGTCAATCTATAAACAATTTTTTTTCTGATCTGTTTCCTCTGACCCAATACTGAATACCCCTCTTAGTCTCTCTATCTTATTTCTCTCTGTCCATTTCTCTCTATGTCCATTTCACCTGAACCAATCCAATCCTTGGCATGTCTCACTTATCATTTCTCACTTTCCTTAGTTCTCTTAGTTTCAGTTTTTCTATTTGGTCTTGCTTTGCTTCATTCCATTTCCAACCAAAATTCATTCAAAAAGAAAAGAAAGAAAATACCAAAACAATATCTACTCTTCTGTTTTCTTCAAAGTCTCTTCTATATCTCTCTCTACTTCTTTCTCCTCTTGTTCCTTTTGATTCTCTTTCTCATTTTCATCCACCTCCATGTCTTCCCCCTCTGATCTGGACCAAACTGAGTCTCCACTTGAGGCCTCTATCAAACCCATCCTTACCTCCTCCCACCTGGCCAGTCAGTGAGTGTCCTCAACCATCATGGTCTGCATTCAGACCATGTGTGTGAGGGAGCAAGCTACTGACTTGGTGGCAACAATGCTGCATAAATGCAGCTGGTTGTTTGCCTTAAGTGTGGTCACAAGTCATGCCAGTACTGAGCTCCCAGGCTGTGTTACCTGTACTGAAACCAGCCCTGTGTAAGGGCAAACTAGATCCATGGCAGCCTTCTTCTTTGGCCATTCCATCCTGCTCCCCTCTTCCTTGTTATGGCCCATGCCACCAATAAACCCACATTATCCTCCACAACCACCCGCACCATTTCCGGGACCTTTCCAACCGTTCAAAGCCTGAACAATCACTTTCCAAAAATCCATTGTACCAACCCAAGGTTCCACAATCCTGAACCTCTGAGACTCCGAGACCAAGGTTCCATTCTTTTGATAAACAATATGCAGGATCATCGTGTACCTCACTCCCTTGTTCTTCGTTCTGTATTAGCCCCTTTTATTCTCCCCTCCCCTTGTCTTTACTCAGCAAAGTTAGTACAAGGACTAGATACATGTATATAAGTCACCAGTTGACTGGACTATTCGCCAGTGTCAAGCTTCAGGAATGCTGAGTTGTCAGATGGAAACGGCCAAGTCCTACAGGCCGGAAGTAGTGGCTTTGGCTTCAAGGTGCTGGTGTGTTGCGCCCTACTCTCCATGCGTGCCACTGATTTGCAACAGATGGAATAATCAGGAGGATGCTGAGGATACTGGCCCAAGTAGAGGACTTAACAGAGGAGGAGAAGGTAGAAGGGCCTAAGCCTAGTCGATACCCAGAATGAGGAACTATTTACATGCATGCCCTACTTATATAGTTTTAAGAGGCGACATGTGAAATAAGGAATGTGGAACAATAAGGTATGCAGAGCATGTGGGTATTGTCCACAATGAGTAAAATTAGAATGAAGGAACACAAACGGGAATAGAACAATAAAAGATAGAATAATGGAAATGTGGCTAAGGATAGGACAATAGGGGGTGCCTGACTATAAAACAATGGTTGCGACCGAAGATGAAACAAGGACAGGAAGTCCCAAGGTGAGGTGGATCGAGGAATGAGGAGTAGGCATAGTGGGATTAATGGATGATGAGTTGCGTAGAGTATGTGAGGGGTAATAGATAGGGAATGTGAGTGGTGGATGTGCCAAGCCAAGACTGGAATACCAAGTGATATGCATGCAGCGTGGACACTTGGACGTGAACATAGGATGGCTGCTCTGTCGGCACTGCTGAATTACTGGATCTCAGTATGTGTACTTGACAGCCAGTACAAATCTTGACTTAAATCTGCATCGTAGTTTCTGATTCAGTTCCGGTAAACATTCCGACTTTCAGAAATTAGGGACAGACGATCAAGGAGGGCACAACACATAAGTTGAAGCCAAGTCCCTGCGACCTCGAACCACTCAAACAACTAGTCATATTACCTAATACCAAGAACAGTCCTAGACCCTTGGCGCTTCCCATCTTTCCACCCTTTTCTGTTTCCGTCCATAAACCTGCCACCTCTAGTCCCTCTGCACAAACCCCCCCTCGGAAATCAATTCGAACCTCCAGAAACCCTTCCAGAAGTATCTAGCTAAGTGCCTGACATGTGGATTTAACAGTATATTCGTACTCACACTCCTGATCATCATGAAATCGAGACCCACCACATGCGCACAAGCCCTGTCCCCTGAGAACTGTCTGCCCCCGGACCCAGTTTCCAGACACCTCAGACCCCAGCACACCCTCCGGAACTTTCATCTGACTCTGGCACTAGTTGTTCACGTTGAACACCAACAGTGCCCATGGAGTAAAACGTGTCCAACCTTTCAGGAACTTTGAACACCCATGACCAATCATTGAAGATTTTTGACCCATTGTCAGGCTCTGGGAATGCCGAGGAGTGGCCAAGTCCTGCAGGCTGGGAATAGTGGCATGGCTTCAACGTGCTCATGCATTGCACCCTACTTCCCATGCATGCCACCAATTTAGGACAGAGGGATACCCGGGAGGGTGCCGAGAGTGTCAGCCCAGGTAAAGGACTTGGGACAGGAGAGGGGAGGACAAGAAGGCGTAAACCTAGTTGATTTCCAGAACAAAGAACCATCTACATACATTGGCTACTTATATAGGCTAATAAGTGAGATGTGGAACAGAGTGGCACAAGGAATGGAGAACAATAAGGTATGAAGAATCATGTGGAGGTATTGTCCACAATGATCAAGAATAGAACAAAGAATGTGGATGATAATAGAACAATGAAGTATGACCGAGAACAAAAGAGTGAGTGAGAATAGAACAATGGAAAGTGGCTGAACATAAAACAATAGGGCCATGACCAAATAATAGGCGAGTAATAAATGTCCCAAAGGGGGTCGGTTACAGGGAAAGATGGGGAATGAAAGAATGACAAAGGATAGAGGGGACAGGATGAGGAAAGTGAACCAAATGATGAACCAAATGTACCGGACGGAGACCATGTACTAGCGAGGGATGACTTGTCACTGATGTGTGGGACTAAAAGGCAAGGGTTGTTTGGTCAGTACTACCTAGTGAACTGGAGCTTGGTATTGGGGGCTTGACACCCATTTCCTCAGAAACAACTCCGACCCTCCAAACTCTGTCAGAATTCTAGTTGCCAGGACACACCATACACTCACCTGCTACGATCTGGCAATCGACAGGGCATTTGAGTACTACACATTTAGATTTTGTCCCAACTGATTCTTGGTACCATGGAGCCCGCAGTTTTTACTCGGCACTCAATCCGACCCTCCAAAAAAACTCTGCTCAGGAAGAACCCTGACCATCGTGGAACCCATACCATCCCTTAGACAAAACAGTACCATGTGTAGATTCTCTCTTAGACTAGAACCTATTTTGATAACATGTTAATACAAACTGAACTATTGACATGGTTCAAAACTGAGACTTGAGATTGCAGAACAACCTCTGAATCCCAATGACACCACCGCTGTCCAAGCAACAATCTGACAACTGGCCACCATGGCCACCATGACCACCACAACCACCACAACCACCATGACTGCCAGGACCACCACAACCACACCGACCCACAACCCCCAAACTTCTGACACGAGAAATGCCATTAATTCTGAAATGAGTATAAACAAGTATGATCAGTCGTCACCATAAAACAAGGAATGCTCCAGATCAAAATCAGAAGGATCCTGCTGATGAAACAAATCCACACCCTCCCCACCTCCTCTGCCACTCGACTCCAGCACTGAGACTACCACTTCCGGAATCGGCCCCACTGTAAATGCCACGTCTCCTGGACACACCTCTTCAGTGGGATGCCCTGTCACAGGTGCTGAACTCTCCACACCATGCACTGGGTCCTCCAGCCCGATAGACCACCCTGCTCTGGGTGTCATATCTTCTGTACCATGCTCTGGACCTGTCTCCCCAGGAGTCCTCTTCCTCTTAGAGGCTGCCTTCTCCATACCACATGCCAGAGTCGACCGACCTGCCACCACCCGATGACTCTGGACTAGGCCACCATGCCACCACACGCTTGTCGGACAATCCCGACCATCCGTCTTGATGGCGTTCTGCATCTCAGAGGCATCCGACAGCCTCCTTAAGTCAGCATCAAGGGTGAGAATGCCATCCCTGATTTCCCTCAGGATATCCATGTTTGCTGCACTCCCGACCTTTGGAAGGGAAGGGACCACCACTTTGACCTTTGTCCTCTTCAAAGAGGACACCTCAGGAGCCTCTGTTTCCTCCCACCTCCTTTTTATCGAAGTCAATCCTGTAACAACCGGTACCCTGCCGACCTCACACCTCACCCTGCTCTCCCGACAGGGAACACAAGTCTTGACCAACATGGTCCACTCACAAGGTTTCCCACATTTAAGACACCTGTTGCAGGATTTTAACCTCAAAGAAGAGGGGATCCTGGGGTTGGCGACCTGATACAGGTCAGGACAATGCTGAATCAGCGCCTGGCGACTGGACTCAAAGGGTCCAAGACCCACATCCTTCCCGGCCACCCACGCATCCCAAGCTACCTGATTTTTGTAGGCCCTTTGCACCCCCAAAATCCTGGTATCTTTCTCATGACGTTTCCAATGCTCTCTCTCCACATCCCTCACAGCAGTACTTTCCCTGACTGTGGGCACGATAGAAACATCCTTCTCACCTCCTGGATTGACCCCAGTAGGCGAAAAGATGGACTCTAAATCCGAGGGGACACTGCTATTTGAGAACTCATTGGACTCGGTCTCCTGTTGTGGAACATCCCTGTCCTTGGACCCCAATGTGACATCAAAACCCCCCCAGGATGGCACATCCTCCAGATCCCCAACCACCTGACTAGCCAGGAGGGCAAGCTTCAGAGCCTTGGCTTCCCGTTCCACAGCTTGATCCTCTTCCCCCTTCCTCCTCCTTCATTCTGCCCCCTTTTTCTTCTCCTCCAACCTTTGGACTTCAGCCCTCCTATTTTTTCCAACCTTCCAGGCGGCCTCCAGTTTCCACACCCCTTCCGCCTCCAACAAGAGAATCTTTTCCACACATTCGGCCTTGAAGGCATGCACCTGCTCCAAAACTTCCACCTCAATATCCTGGTCCAGTCCAGATATGGGGGGTAGGAAAGTAGCCCCTTGTATTCTCCCCTCCCCTTGTCTTTACTTGGCAAAGTTAGTACAAGGACTAGATACATGTATATAAGTTACCAGTCAACTGGACTATTCACCAGTATGAATATCGACTTAATTCTGTGTTGTAGTTTCCGATTCAGTTCCAGTAAACTTTCTGACTTTCTGAAATTAGGGACAGACAATCGAAGAGGGCACAACACATAAGTTGAAGCCAAGTCCCTGTGACCTCGAACCACTCAAATGACTAGTCATATTATCTAATACTGAGAACAGTCCTAGACCCTCAGCACTTCCCATCTTTCCACCCTTTTCCATTTCCATCCATGAACCTGCGACCTCTAGTCCCTCTGCACAAAACCCCCCTCGGAAACCAATTCAGACCTCCAGAAACCCTTCTGGAAGTATCTAGCTAAGCGCATGACATGAGGATTTAACACTCCTCCTCATTGGTGTCACTGAACTACTCAGGCCCCCATTTCCTACCCAACCAACAGGTTGCATCATACCTTGCACTACTTGTACTGTATTCAAGTAGTGCCAGTATCTGGCAGGATGTAGCTCTCCCTGCACCACCCATACATGGTACAGGGGGGGGCCTTTAGTTGACTGTCAAACTTCAGCCCCTTTACCTTGGGCAGGCTTTCAAAGAAAACATCAGTCACAATAAATAATAAATAAGATTATACACCTCCTAGGCCCCCTTCAGCCTCAGTGCCTCCTTTGCACCCATGCCTAGGCCTGTACTTGGCCTAGCCTTGGCATTCATGCCTTGCTTCAGTATAAGGGTCTTCATTTTATGCTTCTTCATCAGGTATAGATTCTTGAGGGTGTTGGCCTTTTGGCTAATGGCAGCTTTGTCAGTCATTTCTTGGGTAATAGCCTGCTGCTGGGGTACTGGACCCTTGGATGGATGGGTTATTGTATCTTCAGCAGCCCTCTGGTCTGCCACTGCTTTCACCTTTGCAGCTTGCTTCACAGCTACTGCCCTCTCCTTGGCTACCTTCTTCTTAGCTGCAACCTTCTTCTTAGCTGCAGCCTTCTCCTCTGTTGCTTTTTGCACAGCTGTGACTTCCTCCTCTTCCTTCCTTTTTGCTTTGGCTACTAGTCACACCCTCTGGGTGGCAGCCTTGCATT
>QLPG01012364.1:0-10007 GCA_003314385.1 Gomphus sp. MG54 | reverse complement strand
CCTTTAGTCTATTTCAACAAATTCGTCCTCCTCATCCCTCCCCTGCTCTTCCTTCCTCTCCTCATCTCGCAATGCATTCCTCAAATCCTCCAGTTGAGGGTTTCCCGAAAGACCCGAGTCCCTCTCAAGAAGGAGCAACATGGAAGTCTCCATCCAGCGCACCTTTTGTAGTCCTCAGACCTCCTCTCTATCCGTTCCAACCTATCTGCCCTGTCCGTTTCCCCTGTCTTCTTCATCCATTTCCATCCCAACCCCTGAGCCCACGGTACCTGCTCGGTATTCTTCCCACTTGGCCACAGGGTACAGGCCCATTTTGGCCTCTTACTCGGAGGTTCCACCTCCACATCAGCCTCCACATCCACATCCCAATTCCGAACCATGGGATAGACTTTGTCCTGGGTTGACTTGTTTTTACAATAAAAAGAACACGTCAGTAAAAGGAAGAAATAATCATAGCACCACTCACCCATGCACCTCCCTGTCTGCTCATACTTGGCCCCGCACTGGGCCCCACCGACATGCTCCTACCCCTCTTCCGTCCAATAACTTTTGAGACTTTGGAAGGTAAGTTTTACATGCCATGATGCCTCGCACTTGTTACCATTCCATTGGTGCCTTTTGACTATGGTTGGGGTGGTCTTAGCCATTTTCCAAGTTTTCTCTGCACTATGTCCCTCACTTGGTCCATGGTTAGGTTCATGGGGACGTTTGAGATCCCATAGTGTTGCACCTCATCCAGTTCCCAGGGGAACTCAGTGTGCACTATTGCCAGCTCCTTACTCTCAACTATCCTCGATCGTTTTCCGTCTAGCACTTTGTTTTTGCCTCCTGGTGGGAGTGTCAACAAGGCCCAGACTTCTGGATCAGAGGTTCTCGAGTTCGGTTTTGACATTTGGACCAACTGGACATTTTGGACTTCCACATCCTCTACATCCTCCTTCATCCCTTTCCACCCCCAAAGCTTATTGGTGGTTGATATGATCCTATCTGTGAACCCTCTTTTTCTCCTCCGGTAGAAGGACAACGACTTGCATTCATAGACTGTCGCCAGTACGATATGGTTGGAGGCCAACCAGAGGTGGTTTCTTTCATCAATTCTTTCTACATAAGCTTCATATATCCTGTCAGGATATATTCTGGCTTCCTCGAACACTTCCAGTGGGACTACAGATGTTTCCACCGGTCACAAAGTCTGAGGACCTGTGCATATCTTTTTGGGGATCCATGGAAGTTTTTGTTTGCCAAATTCACTTACCCCTGCAAAGAGTTTTTCAATTGCCCAGCTGCCAGTGCTGTCCCTTTTGACTCTGGACCAGCTGGTGCTCGCTGTTTTCAAGGAACCAGGACCTGTGGATGGGTCAATCCTGTTCTGGTTCCTCGAGGGGGTAGATGTGGTGTTTCGACCACAGGGCCCCCTCTGTTTGGGGTGGATGAGCCTAATGGGTTTGAGGTCCGTCTTTTTCTTTTGGGTTGTGGGAGTCTCCTCACCACTTCCACCCTTTTTGCGCTTCATCATCATCAAATTATTTGTAGTATCAGATTTGCTCGAAGATAACGATTGGGATTTCTGGCTAGCATCGCTTGTTGAAGGCGATGTGGATTTCATAGTTGATTTTAACATTTTAACTTGAATGAAATAAATTTCAAACAAGTGGTCCCCTAAAGAGGGGGCCTAGGGTGAACAATGTTCTATTGGTCACTAGCTACCCGTATCCTACTGTACACTCGAGAGGGCCCGAGTCTCCGCACCTTAGGTGGGTTTGATGTGGTCCCTTCAGTTTGTGTTTGTATCCTGGGGTTTTGTTTACCCCTCCTTCCTACTTTAGGTTGGTTTGGCACATTTCGGATTTACTTAGTTTTGGCATCCAGTTGGCCCCTGAGACTACCAGGGTAGGAACCACCCTGACCTCAGCATAGCCCCAGGGTTGCCACCCCTGGACCACTTTGAGGCCAATGCCTGGGACAACAAGTACCCTCCCCACCAGGGGTCCCTGACTCATTTTTATCGCACAATATCCCTACCTTGAATCATGCTCGAATGGTATATGAACGTTGACCTGCTCACCTTGTGGTTGGTTCTGAGCATTCTTAATCTCAGGAATTGTTGTTGATGGACAACGGCAGCCACTGATCCAACTGTATCCCATCCCACTCCCTTCAGTTTCTGGATGCACAAGGAATCTGCTTATAGCATGACATGTTATTGGGATTAACGGTGGAAAATTCCTGCTACATACTACGGCAGATCTCTGATAATTATTTCAACAGGTTCTCTTGAAATCTCTTGGCTTGTGCTCCATCTAACTTCTCTGACACATCCTGTAGTCCTTTCGGCTCATTTCTCGCTCTATCTTCATAGGTAGTTCGCATCCCTCCACAATCAATGATGCTTTTTCCCATTGGGGTTTTTTAATGCATGTTGGTCTTATGTCGTGGGGTACTTTGTATTTTTCCTGCAATTTTTCTTTTGGTGGAATTGAATATTGGATTTCTTGTTTCTGACCTTATCCCTCTGGTATGAGTGCTGCAGCCTGAAACGCAAAATAAAGCTTACCACCTCCATTCACTGTCACCGATTTTTCTAACTGTCTCGACGGTCAGTCAACAGATGAATCTTTCAATCTCATAATTTGCTTGATTGGACTGTCACCATATTGACAGTGTTGGTGGCAAGAAATTGTTCACCACAGAATTGATCATGCATCTTGGCCAGTTACTGGATTACCAGCATATATCCAGCACCCACTTATCTCAGATGGATTTTAAAGCAACCCCAGAGTCACATTGTGCAATACAGTACAAAATATTCTTGTAATGAAGGTCGGCCGCTTAGGTGATAAGAGCTAGTCTGATGACTCTATTTTTAAAATGTTTGTAGAAGACTGTAACCAAAAGCAATATATGGCAACTGGCTATAACATATACCATGGCATCTTAATAGATAACTACAGAATGTCTATCTTCTCATCATGTGCTTGTCCCTTCTTATTTTGGTGGCTGCCAATGATCTGTGGGGACCAATGGCAGTCTAACATGTTGGCCATGAAGCCTGTAATAGTCTCTACCTCATGATCATCCTGCCCACATATACATTACCCTTGTTGTCTCCACCATCTCCACCACAATCGGTTCAAGGCGTTTGATATTTTTCTTTGTTGTTTGAATACAGGCTCTCTCCAAGCTACTGGCATTCTGGTCCATTGCATAGAGAGGTGGTCAATTAATGGAGATATGCCTCTGGGTGTATGCCAATATTTTGAAAAAGGTTAACATGGAAGCATGTCAGTGAAAGTGATGGATGTGCTTTGCAGAAGTAATCTCATTTTCTTGCATTGGGCAACCATCCCTACCTGCTTTACCATCCCTCACTCACAACTACCTATTTCACACCAGTGTTCCATTAGAGTTACTTGGACTTCATCTATCATAATGAATTCCTCAGTTCTCCATCTCTCCTCTAACACCTGCACCTGCAATTGTTGGTACACTATAGTTTCCAAGACCCCACATCAACTATAGTCACCAAACACCTCTACCCAGGATTGCTCTCACAAAACTGGTCATGGGAAGATTGTGTCAGGCATTAGGAATGCCGACCATGTGTGGGCTGAGCACTATTGTGATAGTGTCGGCTTCACAATGTTTGTTAGGAATCGGCCAAGTCCTGGAGACTGATCTGGGTGGCTTGGCTTCAATGTACTCCTGCCTTGTGCCCTACTTTCCACATGTGCCACTGATTTCAGACAAAGGGAGTACCTGGGAGGGTGTCTAAGGTACCAAGGGTGCTGGCCCAAGTAAGGACTTCAGATGGGAGGAGAGAAGAGAAGACAAGGAGGCTTATGCCAAGTTGATATCCATAATGAGGAAGTATATACATACATGTGCTACTTATATAGGTTAAGAAGTGAGATGTGAAATAAGGAATGTAGAACAATAAGGTATGCAGGGCATGTGATAGTATTGTCTACAATGATCAAGAATAGAATGAAAGAATGAGAATGAGAATAGAACAATGAAAATAGGATAATAGGAATGTGGCCAAGGATAGAACAATAGGAAGTGACCGACTATACAACAATAGGGTCATGGCTGAGGATAAAACAAGGACAGAATGTCCTGAGGTAAGGCAGGCTGAGGAATAAGGGGTAGATGGTGTGGGATTAATAGATGATAAATGGGTAAGGAATGGATAAGGGATGGTTATGAGGAATGTGGATGGTGGATGTACCAAGCCAAGACTGAGGTATCAAGTGATTTGCATGCAGCTTCATCACTTGCACATAGACATAGACTGATTGCTCAGTCAGCACTGCTGAGTTACCAGATACTTGGTACATGTCTTGACAGTATCCCCCCCTTAGTGGGTGAACCCATGAAGCCAGTAGGTGGAGATTAAAAGTAAGGTTTGGGATGCCTAAATGTGACATCACATGAAGGTTTGGGATCTAGCACCCAAACGCAACCCTCCATCACTTCCAATATCACGTGTCCCCACAACCCAGCATTACAACCGATGGGTTATGAAAATGATGAAGACAATGCATGAAAAGCTGAGATGGAGCAAAAGTGGCAGGAGAGGCAGCAGAATTGGGAGGTGGAAGCTGTCCAAATGGCCAAGGAGGTGGTGAAAGCTGAGGCCAAGGAAAAGGAGAAGGTGGAGGCCATGGCTAAGGTGGAGGCCATGGCTAAGGTGGCAGAGGCAAAAAGAGTGGGTGATAAGGAGGCTGCTGTAAAGCAGGTAGCAGAAGAGAAGGAAGCCATGGAGAAAGTAGCTGAGGTGGAAGCAGTAAAAGCTATGGGAGAGAAACCGGAGGCTGAAAAAGGGTCAGCAAAGGCAGCTTAAAAGGAAGCAGCAGGAAAACAGGAGACTGCAAAAAAGGCAGCTGATGTGGAAGTGGTAGCAGAAACGAAGACTGTCAAAGAACAATGGGTGGCCAAAGCCACTGCTAGGGAGGCTGACATAGTCATGGATGTCAAAGTACCCATGACTGAGGGTACCAAGAAGATGGAGAGTCCCAAAAATGTGGGAACCGATGATCCTGCGTGTCGTTTATCAAGGAGCAGAAGCTAGGTCATGGAATTGCAGGGGTTCAGGATTATAGAACTTCAGGTTGATGCAACGGATTTGCAGAAAACAATCATTCCAGACTTCTAACAGTCAGAAAGTCTTGGAAAAGGTGTGGGTGGTTGTGGGGACTAATATGGGTTTATTGGGGGCATGGGCCATAACAGTATCCTCCTACTAGGACCAAGCCCTCAAGGTCCTAAGCTTATTCTTGTAGTGAATTGAGCAGAGAAGGATGTGAGAGTATTTTTAGGAGTATTGGAACGTAATGGGCATTTTTCCAAGCACCCATCCGTTGTCTATATAAGGGGTTTTTTCTCTTCCTTGTAGGTTCCTTTCCTGCCCTTACTCATGTCTGAATTGGAGCAGGACATTGAGGCAGAAGTCTCAGAGCAGATGCATGCATTTAATGCCAAGTATGCTGAAAAGTTTCGCCTATTGGAGGCAGAAGGGGTGAGGAAACTAGATGAACCCTGAAGCATCCTCTTCAAAGAAGATGAAGGTCAACATGGTGGTTCCTTCCCTCCCAAAGGTTGGGAGTGTGGTGATCATGGCCACCTTGGGGCTGATTAGGGATAGCATATCCAGAATGGACACTTGTCTCCTCGCTCTTGGGGTTGATATGAAAAGGTTGTCAGATGCTTCTGAGATGTGGAACACCATTAAGATGGATGATCGGGAGCATCTGAAAAGGGTGTGTTGGTGCAGTGGTCTTACATGGAGTCCTCAGGTGGTGAGGGGTTGGGTGGATCTTGTTGGGTGCAAACTTGCATCTCACCCCTGAGAGACCAATCTCAATATATTGTAATATTATATCGATTTCAGTATCATTCAGTGCGCTCTTGAACTCTTAATTTTTCTCAATTTTATTTGTATTTTTACCCTCATTATTGAGGGAGTTATTCATATTCTACTATGTACGCTACTTACGGGCACTTGTCCACGCACGATGCGACTAGTGTGGCCAGCTCCCTGGATTGGGAACCGGCAGCCTGGCTCAAACCTTTGATAGGGTCAAGGGCCGGTTGCAGGGTATATGCGGGTGAGACACAACCCGCGCAAAGCCTCCCTCCTCAGTTATTGACTATACTGAGGAGGTGAGTTGTATAGTATTATGTACAAAGCCTCAGGGCTGATTTCTCTTTTATTTCTTTTGTAAGATAAATAAAATAGGTATATTATTCGAATATACACTCAGTTATTGACTATACTGAGGAGATAAATAAAATAGCTGCCTAAAGAATTCTTCAATCCTACTGTAATTGCTCATAATCTCATCAGATCTGGTGCATGGTATGGGGGAAGCAACATCCAAGGTGGGGAGATCTTCCAAAGTGGTGGATCCAGCACATGGTATGGGAGATATGACACCCAAAGTGGGACAGTCTACCAAAGTGGTGGATCTGGTGTGTGGTACGGGAGGTGTAACACCCATGGTAGGGTGGTCTACTGAAGTGGTGGATCTGGTGCCAGGGTCGAGTGGTGGAGGAAAGGGGAAGGGTGTGGATTTGTTCCATCAGCAAGATCCTTCTGATCTTGATCCAGAGCATTCCTTGTTCTATGGTGACAACTGAAAATGCTTGTTTACAGTATAGTAGACTTCCTTGATACAGATTTCAGTCAAGCTCAATTTTAGCTCAAAATTTTGTAGATTAAATTTAAAAAAAAAATAATACAGCTAAGAAGTGTCTTGAGAACATTTTTGCTCTATATTATAGGGGTGAAAAAGCATTTGTTGTGGCAGAGTAAATTATTTTGTGGAACAGGTCAAAATGTCACAGGTATAGGTCCTTGATACAAGCATGACACCTAATTCTCTGTGCATGGAATTTGCGGCCCGTTGTGATTAGTCATCCATTTCTTTGTATTACTAGTGTGTTGCATGTCATGCTTTGGTAGCCCTAATATATTTGTGGTCAGATTAAGGTCAATTTAGGTCAAATCCCACTTGGAGTTTTGGTAATTAGCAATAGGAGATGCATAGCTTCTCTAATGTGAATACTCTATGACAAAATCTCTCAGAAAAGTTGAGCAATCACTGATTTAAGATTGTATGTTATCAAAATTGAGACATTTTAGATGAAAATAAATTCCTCCTGAATGCAATTCTTCTCCCTCCCTTGTGTGGGTTGGCTTAAATGTTACTTATATATAGTAGATTCTTTGTGCCAAACCCTGTATTACTGGAATGAGAATTGACCTTGAAAAATCATTTTGTATCAAGGAGGTATCCTGTATCAAGGAGGTCTACTATACTGTATACTTGTTCTGGAATTTAATGATGCTTCATGTGATCCTAGTTAGTATCGGAAGTTTGGGGGTCAGATAGAGATTCCTGACTAAATCCTTGAGTTAATGTGGATTAGCTTCCGGTTGCTTTCCCCTTCTCTATGGTAGACGTCCCATCGTCTAACTAGTTTTGTGGTCAGGGTCATGGCAGTTGTGGTGGTCATGGTGGTCATGGGTTATGGTGGTCGAAATAGTCACGGTGGTCATGGTGGTCATGGTGGTCATGGTGGTTGGTGACCAGATTATCACTTGGATGGTGGTGGTGCCAATGGGGTTCAGAGGATGTCCTGCAATTTTGAGTCTTGGTTTGAACCATGCCAATGGTTCAGTGGTAGATATTAACATGTTATCGATAGGTTCTAGTCTAAGAGTGAATCTACACATGGTACCATTTTTCTAAGGGATGGTATGGGTTCTGTGATGGTCAGGGTTTTTCCTGAGTGGAGTTTTTGGAAGGTCAGATTGAGCACTGATGTTATGGCCCATGCCACCAATAAACCCACATTAATCTCCATAACTACTCACACCGTTTCTGAGACCTTTCTGACTGCTCAAAGCCCAAATAACCACCTTCTGAATTCTGATGTATCAATCCAAGGTTCTGCATTCCTGAACCTCCGAAGATTCCGAAGCTAAAGTTCCGCTCCTTTGATAAACGACAGGCAGGATCATTGCATACCTCACTCCCTTGTTTTTCATTCCATATTGCCCCTTGTACTCTCATCCCCCCCTTGTCTTTACTTAGCACAAGATAGTACAAGGATAGATACAAGTATATAAGACACTAGTCAACTGGACTATTTGCCAGTATGAATATCGACTTAATTCTGTGTTGTAGTTTCCAATTCAGTTCCAGTAAACTCTCCAACTTTCCAAAATTAGGGACAGATGATCGAGGAGGGTGCAACACATAAGTTGAAGCCAAGTCCCTGTGACCTCAAACCACTCAAACTGCCCTATACTGTGAACAGTCCTAGACCCCATGGCACTTCCTGTCTTTCCTCCCCCTTTCCAATTCTGATCATGAACCTGAGACCTTTAGTCTCTCCACCTCTGGAGTATGAACCCCCCCTCAGAAATCATTTGGAACCTCTGGAAACCCTTCTGGAAGCCTCTAGCTAAGCGCCAACATGTGGATTTAACAACTGAGTGAAACTGTGGCTTGATGGTACCAAGAATCAGTTGGGACAAAGATCTAAACAAGTAGTACTCAATTCCCTGTCGATCAACAGATCATAGTAGGTGAGTGTATGGTATCTGGGCAACTAGAATCTGACAGATTTTTGGAGGGTCGGAGGTGTTTCTGAGGAAACAGGTTGAATTTCTTCGATGATTGGTCACAGGTGTTCAAATTCCTAAGAGAGTGGACACGTTGTTTGTTTTACTCCATAGGCACTATTGGTGTTCAACACTAACAACTGGTGCCAGAGGTGGAGGCATGTCATACCACCTGCCACATGATTGCCACTTCCTGCACAACCAGGAGGGGTCCCCACCTTAGGATCAAATGATGTGCCTGACCTCACCCAGGCCATCATCATGCTGGCAAGTAATCTGACCAGCCCCAGAAGATCAGCCCCCTGTACCATCAAGGTCCAGGACCAGGATATCTTCAATGGATCTGATTTGAGGAAACTACAAGCCTTCCTAGTACAGTGTAGTCTGAACTTCTGCAACTACCCTGATGCTTTCAACTCCAATAGCACCAAGGTAACCTATGTACTGTTGTACCTGACCGGTACCACCCTGGACTGGTTTAAACCAACCCTTTCCACCCCCGACAAGCCAGACTGGCTCTATGACTATGCAGAGTTCATTAGTAAACTCAAAACCAACTTTGGCCGCTATGACCTGGAAGGAGAGGCCAAAGCAGACCTTGAGAACCTCTGCATGTGCGATAACCAGCACATCACAGAATATGTAGTTGAATTTAATCGACTAGCCACCCATGTCCACTGGGGCAATGCTGCACTTCATCGCCAGTTCTATAATAGACTCCCCAGCAGGATCAAGGACGAGATCTCCAGAGTAGGAAAACCCCACTCCCTGCTCCAACTCCACCTCCTGTCCCAATCCATTGATGCCTGCTACTGGGAGCAATGATTTGAAATTGCCAGAGAGTCCCCCTCCACCCAGAACTTTGACCACCCTACGACAGAGGGTGGACCCCCATGACCACATATTCGGCCCCTAATATGGGCAATAAGATGGCCAATCCAGGCCAACCTACGACCCCATCCAGTGGTAGCAAGACTACCATGGACCTATCATCCAAAATTGGAAAAGACAGAAAAATTACACTGCAAGAACAGCAACACTACTTCGAACAAAACCTCTGCCTCTTCTGTGGCAGATCAGGCCACACAGCCAAGGAATGCCCAAGATCTGCCACCACAGTCACCAAGGGGTGTGCAGCTGTTGGAGATCCCTTATACTTTTATACCCTATATACTCTGCAGTAAACCAATAAAAAAAGCATTAAAATACTAAGTACAAAAACATGACTGCCTTTCTCTTGTACCATTAGTATTATAATTAATTAGCTTTGGAATGCTAATTCAATTGGTCTCTTATATTCAAATATTCCTAATAGTATTTCTTAACCTTCCTGGTGCTTCACAAAGCTCCCCAATCCTCCCATTACATTTAATAC
>QLPG01012359.1:0-13599 GCA_003314385.1 Gomphus sp. MG54 | reverse complement strand
CTAACACCCCAGACACCGAAACTGAGGAATCCGTGGAGGTGACTGAGCCAAAAGAGTCGGCAGGTGCTGGAATTGAGGTTAAGCTTAATGCCTCTGCCCTTCTTAATCCTAATTCTTTGGTAATCCCTCTATCTTCTATTTTGTTACCGAGTTCCTCGGCGACCCCTCTTCAATGTCTGATCAATTCAGGTTCTACTCACTGCTTCATAGAATCTTCCTATGTTCGGGAAAATAAGATCCCCACCACTTCTGTGGATTCAATTCCCCTTAAACTATTTGATGGCACTACTAATGCGGTCATTACTGAATCTGTAGAACTACCAATCAAATTTCTAACAGGACAACTACAGTCCATCCATATGTATGTCACGTCACTAGATTTGTCTGTGTCGGTAGTACTCGGTCACAACTGGCTCACCTGCTACAATCCATTGATTGATTGGGTATTGGGCAGTATTACGTTCCAAAAAACCGCTAATGACCCTAGGTGCATCCCAAAGCCATCGGTTCAGCCGGCATCTGCCGCTGCTCCATGGCCTCAACCAGGATCCTCTCCAAAATTAGAAGCCCCATGAATAGCCCTAGTCAATGCAGCCGCCTTTGTGCGAGCCTGCAAACTAGAAGGTTTGCAGGTTTTCTGTCTGGACCTTTCGGCCATCGATGCCATCTCAGCACGATTGGCCAAGGCCCCATCCGTTCCGTCCGCTCCCCCCGATCCGGTCGACCTCGAAAATGTCCCCAAAGAGTATCACGAATTTGCTGAAGTTTTCAGCAAAACAAAAGCTGACACTCTAGGACCCCACCGACCCTATGATCTCAAGATCACCCTGAAAGATGGCACCAAGATGCCTCATCCACCCCTCTACTCATTATCACAGTCAGAACTAGAAACCCTGCGTGAGTTCCTTGACGAACACCTGAACATGGGGTTCATCAGGGCCTCCCATTCCCCACACAGAGTGCCAATCTTGTTCGTCCAAAAGAAAGATGGCTCCCTTCAGCTATGCGTTGATTTCCGAGCACTAAACAAAGTGACTAAGAAGGACCGGTACCCTCTCCCTCTAATCACTGACCTATTAGATGCCCCCCGAAAAGCTTGAATCTATACAAAGATCAACCTTCGGCACACGTACCACCTGATCTGAATTGTCGAAGGAGAAGAATGGAAGACTGTCTTCAAGACCCGGTATGGGTCCTATGAATGGCTAGTCATGCCATTCGGCCTCTCCAATGCCCCTGCAGCTTTTCAGAGGTTTATAAATGACATTCTCGGTGACCTAATAGACCATTGCGCTGTCGCCTATATAGACGACATACTGATCTATTCAGACTTACTCGAGGAGCACCGAGAACATATCCAAGAGGTGCTCCACCAACTCAGAAAAAATGGCTTATTTGTCAAAGCCAGCAAATGTGAATGGCACAAAGACATGGTTGAATTCCTCGGTTACATCCTATGTACCGACAGCCTCACCATGTCTGATGACAAAGTCAAAACCATCCGTGAGTGGCCTGAACCACGAAAGGTCAAGGACATCCAGTCCTTTCTAGGTTTTGCCAATTTCTACCGTCGCTTCATATTTAACTATTCAGACATAACCATACCCCTTACCTGGCTGACACATCAAAGCACAACATGGGCTTGGCCCGAAGACTGTCAAAAGTCTTTCAACCTGCTCAAAACAGCCTTCACCTCGGCACCTATCCTGCATCACTGGGAACCTGACTTACCCCTGGTCATAGAAACCAATGCTTCAGACTATGCCCTTGCGGCAATCCTTTCCATTATCAGTCCCGAAGGTGAGATTCATCCCGTTGCCTTTCATTCTCATACCTTTACCACTCCCGAGCTAAACTATGATGTTCATGACAAGGAACTTTTAGCAATTTTTGAGGCGTTCAAGCGATGGCAGCACTACCTGGAAGGCTCTGCCAACCCAGTAGATGTCGTCACCAACCACAAAAACCTCAAATATTTTTCCACCACTAAAGTCCTGACATGGAGACAGGCACGGTGGTCCGAATACCTCTGCCAATTTAACATCACCATCCGTTTCTGCCCCGGCAAACTCAGTACAAAACCCGACGCCTTAACTAGACGATGGGATGTCTACCCTAAAGAGGGGGGTAACAACTACTGCACCATCAACCCCCAAAACCTCCGACCAATCTTTATGACCACCCAATTAGTAGAATCCCTTTGGGCAATGCAACTTATCATCCCGACATTACAAGCAAGCACCATCATGGACTCCGAAAAACTCCATTCCGACATACGTGCAGCCCTCCCAACCGATCCAACGGCAGTACCCCACCTCGGCACCCCTGAAGTACCAAACCCAAGATGGACACAAACCCTGGACGGGTTCCTTCGGTTAGACAACCGGATCTATGTCCCCAACGCCAACAACCTCAGATTACGTGTCCTACAATACAAGCACGACCATGTCCTCTTGGGACATTTTGGTCAAAACAAAACACTAGCCCTGATCCGCCGTGAATACATCTGGCCAGGCTTGCGCACCTCGGTCATCGACTTCTGAAAATCCTGCACTACATGTATGCGTTCGAAATCACAGCATCACAAACCCTACAGCTTCCTAAAACAACTCCCTATTCCTGAACGACCATGGAATTCCATATCCATGGATTTTATTGAGCAACTTCCTCAGTCCTCCGGTTTCACATCAATACTAGTGATAGTTTGCAGACTCACCAAACAAAGCATCTTCATCCCTACAGTCGATACAATCACTTCCGCCGATTTGGCCAAACTGTTTGTGCTTCACATCTTCTCCAAGCACGGTGTACCGAGCCATGTAACATCTGACTGCGGAAGCGAATTTGTCTCTCACTTCTTCAGGTTGCTCGGAAAAGCTCTCAACATGTGCCTACACTTCACCTCAGGCTACCATCCGGAAGCCAACGGCCAGGCCGAATGAGTAGACCAGACACTGAAACAGTACCTTCGAGTCTACTGCAATTACCAACAGGACAATTGGTCTGAACTGTTGCCGCTAGCCGAATTTGCATACAATAACACTCCAAACACCACCACGGGCATCTCTCCCTTCTTCACCAATAAGGGACATCACCCGAACCTCACCGTACACCCCGAGCACAACCTCGCCTCCTCTCGAGCATGCAAATTTGCTGTAGACCTTGATCAACTCCATAGAGCCCTGAAAAAACAAATTAGTCAGGCCCAATCACGATATCAAGCCTTGGCAGACTCCCGAAGACTCACCTCTCCCGAGTTTCCAGTCGGAACTTCAGTATTTGTCAAAGCCCAATTCTTCTGAACCACTCGACCCTCCAAAAAACTAGTGGAGAAGTATCTTGGCCCCTTTGAAGTAATAGCATGTGTCGGCACCCATTCCTATACCCTCCGTTTACCCAACTCTATGCGGGCAGTACACCCGGTCTTCCATGTTTCAATGCTCAAACCTTCTACCCCCAATACCATACCCGATCGTGTTCAGCCTCCGCCTCCCCCTGTCGAAATTGACGGAGAAATCGAGTATGAAATTGCCACAATCCTTGACTCAAAGATCGACAGAAGACGCAGGCCTTGTCCCCTGCTCTACCTTGTGCACTGGACTGGTTACAAAGGCACTGAAGATGAAACATCTTGGTTAGTAGCAACCGAACTCAATCATGCTCCCGAGATTGTAGCAGAATTCCACCTTGCCTATCCCAATAAACCAGGCCCATGGCCTTTAGAGCCTGACTAAAGACCCCCATCATGCCTCCTTTTCCCCACCATTTCCCTTCTCTTCTTCATCTACTATTTTTTGTCTTTTATCTCTTTTTTTTTCCGAAACATACTCTCTTCTCTTCTATCCCAATTTTCCCCCCACCCTACTTCACCCTCACACGAACCTTCTTGAAAACCAGGTCAGAACATGTTTCCGGCCATCCACTCGTCGGCCCTGCCTAACCACTCATACAGGGTCACTACCCTACGTCGGGATCAGCCAAACCGACCCACCAAATTCCGACAACAAGCCTGCTGTCATAATGGGCTGCCAAAAGCACAATAAAACACCACTCCATCCAGGGGGCCTCACCACCCACCTCTATCCATGGCCCCCTCCAATACAGTCACCTCCCCCGGCCCTTATTCTTACCCACGAACCTCACACTGCCTATCGGCTTCATGGGTTCAGCTGCTAGGGGGGGGATACTGTCATGACCATACATCGTGCTTTGATTTATTTGGCAGTACCAACCAACCGACCCCCATTCACATCATTTCACAGCGTACGGTTTCGGTTCGGTACACCCGGTTTATTATCCTTTCCCCAACCCTTATTCTTTATCATCCCTACACTCTCTTCCTTTCCCCCTCACTCATTTACCCACGGGACATTCACCATTCCCTGCCACTCACTCACGGCCCTATTGTTTTATTCTCAGCCATTCCTTATTGTTCTATTCCTTTCCCACAATCTCACCGCTTATATTTCATTGTCTTACCCTCTCATTATTCTATTCTAATCGTTGTAGACTATACCTCCACATGGTCTTCATACCTTATTCTTTCTTCCATGTCTTATGCCACCCTTATTCCACATTCCGCCTCTCAGCCTATATAAGTAGTTGATACGTGTACATAGTTCCTCAGTCTGAGTATCAACTAGGTTTACACCTCCCTACTCTCCTCCTTCTGTTCAGAAGTCCTTGCTCAGGCTGACATCCTCGGCATTTGCCTGAGTATTTGTTCTCATTACAAGTTAGTGGCACGCACAGAAGGCAGGGCGCAACGCATGAGCACGCTGAAGCCAAGCCACCCTGACTGGCCTGCAGGGCTTGGCCGGTTCTGACAGTACCATCGGTAGTACCGAGGCCTGACAATTGCCCCCCTTGGCCTTAATTACTGCCTCAAGTCTTCTAGGCATACTCTCTATCAAATTCTGACACACCTCTGGTGGTATGTTATTCCATACCTCCTCTACTCTCTCCCAAATTTGCCAAACTCCCTTGGGTGGTGTTGGATACTCCTTAAGCCTGTTTTTTTCATGATCCCAGAGGTGCTCAATAGGATTCAGGTCTGGAGACTGTGCAGGCCAGTCAAGGAGAGTGATATTGTTGTTTTCTCTCCAGTTCTTGGCCTTCTGTCAAGTACACATACCGAGAACCGTCCACTCAGCAATGCCAACTGAACAACCATTCTATATCTGCAACCAAGTGCCCATGCCATATTTAAACTTGGTACGCCGGCCTCAGCTTGGTACATTCACCATCCACACTTCTCACCCTTCGTTCCACCTCACCTCGCGACTTCCTGCCCTTGTGTTATTCTTGGATACAGCCCTTATTTTATAATCGGACACTTTCTATTGTTCTACCCTCAGCCACATTCCTATTATCCTATCCTTTATTGTTCTATGCCTGTTTACATTCCTTCATTCTAATTTTACTCGTTGTAGACAATAACCACATGCCCTGCATACCTTGTTGTTCCACATTCCTTATTCCACATGTCACTTCTTAACCTATATAAGTAGGACATGCATGTACATATTTCCTCATTCTGGGTATCGACTAGGCTTAGGCCCTTCTACCTTCTTCTCCTCTGTAAAGTCCTTGACATGGGCCAGCATCATCAGCATCCTCCCAAGTATCTGTCTGTCGCAAAACCAGTGGCACGCACAGCAAGTAGGGTGCAATGCACGAGTACGTTGAAGCTAACACCACTACTCTTGGCCTGCAGGACTTGGCCATAGTCCACCCGACCCTTCAACAACACCCCTCGGCAGTACCGAAGTCCGTCAGTACCCGAAGCTTGACACCTTCTTTGACTTGTGGTGTGGGTCATTGTCCTGTTGAAAAATTACCTGTTCCTCAGGAATTCCACTTTCCTCTAGGCTGGGCAGCAGGTGGTCCTCCAAAATGGACACAAACTGATCAGCATCCATCTTCTCCTCAATCTCTGCAAGCTGGCCAACACCATTCCATCCCATACACTCCCATACCATAATATTTCCCCCTCCAAACTTGACTGTCCCCTGTATCTCTCTCTCATTCAACCCCTCCCCCTTCTGTTTCCAGACCCACTGCCTCCCATCTGACCCAAACCTGTTGATTTTGGTCTCATCTGACCAAATGACCCTCTTCCAGTCCTCTACATTCCACTCTCTGTGCTTCAAAGCAAAGGCCAACCTCAGCTGTCTATGCCTTGCACTGAGGAAGGGCCTTTTCTTCTTCACCACAGCCTTGAATGAATGTTTCCTGAGGAGTCTTCTGACTGTTTCTGAGGAGACTGGGTAGGGGATAATTGCATTGATCTGTTTGGTGACCTGTGTATCATTGGCAGCTCTGCCAGTAGCAATTTATGATAAAATAGAATGTTGATCTCTAGAGGAAAGCTTGGGGGGATGACTGTTAAGGTCTGAGTTTGTGTCAGGTCCGAGCTGACATAAGTCAGTCCAAGTTGTGTGTTTGGAGTCTTGAGGACTTGGCTTCTTGTATGTTGCACCCTCCTCGATCGTCAGTCCTTTATTTCTGAGGTTTGGAGAAGATAAGTTTGGAGTTCAGAGAGTGAATGGGAATACTAAGTCGATATTCGAACTAAGGTATAGTACAGAAGTCTGGAGGTATTTATACATAGTGATCCTTATTGTAACTAATCAGGAATGGTCAAGAGAACAATAAGGTGAACAAAAACAGGTTACAAGAGAAATATACATCTGGTGTTACAATAAGACTATTGTTTGATGGGAAAGGAAAGATGTCTGAGGTCTGAGAGCAATGATGCTAGTCGGACTTGGAGGTGACAAGGTAGGCTCGGACTTGGTTCGGAGTAAGGTACTTCATAGCACCCTATGTCGGATGTCCAGGATATTGGGGTTAGGGAAATGCATGGATCATGCCAACCTGCACGGGTCACTGGGTTGGGTGTCCTTGGGTTTGGGTGTGGGTCAAGCCACGAGCACCTGTGACCTGGGCCCAATCTGGGGCATCAACTCCGATATGAACATGACTTATGCATATGCACACACGCCGATACGAATACAACGAACATGTTATACATGCACACAACGAATGCATTGTATGTGCACATGACACCACAAACTCAATGTATGTGACATACACCCATGCGCCACTACGATGTGGTCAACTGCTCCACTTAGGAGTAGTGAAAGAACTTGTCTCCATTTTCTTCTTTGCTTCTTTCAGATCTTGTAATTTGAAGATATTACTCGGGTTTGGAATAACTTCAATCTCCACACCATTGTCAGTGGGACAGGTTTATCGTATTGCAACCCTCAAGTTGAAAATTATTTGTGAGGGATAAGAATTCATTCATCAGCATAATTTGTGGTTGCTATCTTAATGAACTTATTGATAGACTACATAGGCACTGGAATCAACTCAAGTCCTACTGATCAAGCAACGTGACACCCATGCTGTGACCAACTCAGAAGGACCAACTCAGAAGGTCGCACCTCCATTAGGGTGAAATGCATTTCCATGGTTGATTTGTGAATATGCAAGGTGAGCAAAGGTAGATCTGTACCCAAAGCCAGTTCCATGAGCAAACCCGTACAGGTGAGTGTATCCTGCTCCAAGATATCTGCTGTAGTAACTGCCACAGCTACCCCAACTGCTGGGACCATGGCCCAAAATGGAAGGGGGGATAGCACATGCGCCTGGGCACAAATGAGCAGCCCTAGCAGTGAGACCATTGCACAAGCCCTTCATGCCTGGGGGGCATTTGCAGCCAGGGCAACACCGGCAGCAGCAGCATTGGCCAAGTCTGCGCAGGTAGGGTGAGGAGTGATACTATTGCAAATAGTGTAATGCATGATATAGTCATCGCAGTCTTGGTCAGCGGAAAGAACGACGAGCTGTAAGGGAATCTAAGTTAGGGAAAAAATGATTAACAAGGGAGCAGGTGCATACCTTGGTTCCCGGAGAAAGATTGATGGGGATGTCCCTGCCAAAGACACCACAAGGCTGGTCAGTGAAGATGAGAGTGCTCCTAGGCAATGTATGCACATGCACTGCCACAAATGCAATGTATGTGCATGCACCACATGCGTGCAGGTGCAGCACACACCCGAGACCTGTTGACCCATGGGAAAAAACCTGTGGGTTCATGGGTTCAGGTTTCCCATAGGTCGGGTGCAGGTCACTGTCAAGTACACGTACTGAGGTCCCGATTATTTGCCAGTGCCGACCAAACAACCATCCTACGTCCATGTACAAGTGTCCACACAGCATGCATAACACTTGGTACACCGGTCTCGGCTTGGTACATCCACCATCCACATTCCTCAGTCCGTTTCACCTCAGGATTTCCTGTCCTTATACTATCCTCAGTTACCAGCCTTGTCTTATAGTCTGGCACCTCCTATTGTCCTATCTTCAGACACATTCTATTATCCTGTCTTTTATTGTTCTATCCCCGCTTTGCATTCCTTGTTCTAATTTTGTTCGTTGTGGACAATGACCACATGCTCTGCATACCTTGTTGTCCCACATTCCTTATTCCACATGTCGCTTCTTAACCTATATAAGTAGGACATGGATGTACATACTTCCTCATTCTGGGTATTGACTAGGCTTAGGCACTTCTACCTTCTTCTCTTCTGTTAAGTCCTCGACTCGGGCCGGCATCCTCAGCATCCCCCCAAGTATCTGCCTGTTGCAAATACAGTGGCATGCACGGCAAGTAGGGCGCAACGCACGAGTACGTTGAAGCCAATGCCACTACTCTTGGCCTGCAGGACTTGGCCATAGTCCACCCGACCTTTCGACAACACCCCTCGGCAGTACCGAAGTCCGTCAGTACCTGACGCTTGACAGTCACCCACATTTGACCCATGGGTGACCCATGCCATTCTCTAATCGGGGTTATATCACAGATATAACAATAACCTCCAGAGGAGCAGGGCTGGTTGGGATGGAGAGTTCTGAGAGTCCTGGATTGTCAAATCCACGTACCGAGACCCATCCGCCAGCAGTGCCGACCGAGCAATCATCCTATATCCACGACCAAGTGCCCGCGTTGCCTGCATAACACTTGGCGCGCTGGTCCTGGCTCTGCACATTTGCCATCCGCACTCCTCGGTTCGTTTCACCTCGGGACTCCCCGTCCTTGTATTATCCTCGGACGCGACCCCATTGTTTTATATCCGGCCACTCCTTATTGTCCCATTTCAAGTCACGATCTTATTATATTGCCTTTATTGTTCTATCCCCGTTTTGCATTCCTTGTTCTAATTTTGTTCATTGTGGACAACAACCACATTGCTCTGCATACCTTGTTGTCCCACATTCCTTATTCCACATGTCGCTTCTTAACCTATATAAGTAGGACATGCATGTACATACTTCTTCATTCTGGGTATCGACTAGGCTTAGGCCCTTCTACCTTCTTCTCTTCTGTTAAGTCCTCGACTCAGGCCGGCATCTTCAGCATCCCCCTGAGTATCTGTCTGTTGCAAATACAGTGGCACGCATGGCAAGTAGGGCGCAACGCACGAGTACGTTGAAGCCAACGCCACTACTTTTGGCCTGCAGGACTTGGCCATAGTCCGCCCGACCTTTCGACAACACCCTTCAGCAGTACCGAAGTCCGTCAGTATCCGACTCCTGACATGGATACTGTAGACTGGCTGAGGCCAAGTCTTGAGGCAATAGTGCAAGTGGAATGACCATGAGAGGCCAAGGAGAGGATGTTTTCTTTTTGAGCAGAGGAAGTGGGGTGCATCGGAGTGTAGTGAAGTTCTGGACATGTTGGAGGGGATTAAATACCTTAATTTGAGTTCTCATGAAAGATAAGGTTACCATAGTAACCATCTATCAAGGGTTGCATGTTATATAATAGATGGAGCATCAGATTCTGATTGTTCTGACACCATCTCACAAAACTGAGTCAATGGGTGCTTGATTTGAATTGCCCATATCTTCATCACCCCTGATCGGAATTACATAATTCTTTAATGGTTGCATATCCCTGATCAGATTCTTTCTTTGATGCACCAACACCTTTTTCATATATGTTTTACATTCAAAGCTATTCAATGAATAGTCCAAAAGCACCAAACATTGACTCAGTTTTTTACTGTATGTGTTAGGATTCGGTAACGCCGAAATATTGTTTAAGTCCTGAAAACCATTTTGGAGTGGCTAGGCTTCAACATGCTCGTGCATTGCACCCTGCTGTCCCATGTACGCCACTAATTTGGACAGTAAGAAGTCTCGTGAGGGTACCAAGGGCATCAGCTTGCATGAAGGACTTTAGATGAGGAAGACAGGCAAGGGGGTGTGAACCGATTTGATATTCTGAGTGAGGAACTATCTACATACATCCCACTACTTATATAGGTTAAGAAGCAAGATGTGGAAAAGGGTGGCGTAAGGAATGGAAAACAATAAGATATGGAAAACCACATGGAGGCATTGTCCACAGTGATTAGAAATAGAATAAGGAATGTAAGTGGGATTAGAATAATGGAGTATGGCTGAGAATAAGATAATGAAGTGGTGGGTGAGAATAGAACAATAGAGGATGACCGAAGATAAAACAATAGGCAGTGGTCAGGATAATGAGTGGCAATCATATGTTCAGGAGAACAGGTGGAGGGATGGAAGGATAGTGAAGGATGAGATGGATAGAATAGAAGAAGAAGCCTAGACAGTGTACCGGATGTACCGAGCCGAGCCGATGTGATAGTGAGAATAATATGGGTAGAGGACGGGTGGTCGGTCGGTATTACCGAGTGTACCAGAGCTCGGTATCAAGGTCTTGACAGTATGTCCCGGTGCAGCATCATATGTGAACTGGCACTGGTGTCCAATATAATGACTGATCCTGATGGATTGCTCATTAGTATTAAGAATTCTAGAGACAATTGTTTAGTCTTCTGAAGGGGAAGACTGAAGTGACAAAGGAATGAATGGCACTACTTATAGTCAAGACTTGGTGCTTAACAATAGATAAGGGAAAAATAAAGAAGCAGAAAAAAAGTAAAATAAAAAAACTTATGACATGCATGATATAATAATAGGAACGTACAGCCCCAGCACTGGTCCAGGGCAAGTCTAAGTAGGATTGGCAGTGTGAATTAGAAAGAGCTGCATGGTTGGGGACATGATGGAACTGTGAGACATACCACAGTTATTCTTAACAATTAGAGCCATCAGATCAAAATTATAGAATGCCACAGACTCTTCATCATTATCTTCAGGTGAGGTTTTGTCTTTGGCCATAGTGGCTTTTGCCTTCCCTTTTCTCTTTTTAGATTTGAATTTTGCATGCTTTTTCTGTCTTGGCCCTTGGCCTTCTTTTCCACCCCCTTTTTCCCAACAGGTCTCAATAGAATGACCTTTCTTCTTGCAATTAGAGCATATGTTCATCTGTTTAGTAGGTGCTGATTTAGTAGGTGTCCCCACAGAAACTTGTTCCTCTTGAGAAATTGACAGGGTTTTGTGCCTATCGGCCTTCAAGACCCTGATAATGTTTGCATAGTCTAGAGGTACACCCATTTCTTCAAGAGAAGTTGTGAGGGATTTCATAACAGATTCATAAGAAGGTGACAATGAGGCAAGAATAATATCAATGAATTCAGCTTTGGAGATTGTGGCCCCTATTTCATTGAGCCATGCATAGAGGTCTTGGGCTTTGTCCAGATGGTCCTTCAAATCGTCGCCTTTGGCACATTTGAGGTTCCAGAGCTGGCATTGAAGACTTACAACAACCATCTTGGGCTTCCTTGTCATCTCAGTGACTAGCACATCCTATGCCTCTTTTGCAGTCTTTTTCTTCTGGAGCATCAGGGCCAAGGACTCTGACACAGAGACAATAAGTTGAGCCTTAACCTGGCCTTCTCTTGACATATATCTCTCCAACCTCTCCTCAGCTTTATCTAATAGGGTCTCCTCATCATCTGTAAAAAGATGACCTTGAAGGAATATAGAAGGGTCTGGAGGCCTGAGGGCTGTGCCATCAATGTGTTGAAGGAGGCTTTTGGATTCAAAATAGCTCAGAAGAGTTGCCTTCTATAATGGCCAGTTGGAACCATCAGTAGACAACTTCTCCACAGCCATTAACTTGTCTGATTTGTCTCTGGGGCCCATAACCATATAGAGAAATAAGCTCAAATATATCAATGCAACTCAAGTAGGTTCACAAGGGACACACAGCCAAAATAAAATAGACTCCTCAGTGTGGTCAAGCACTCTGTTATTTGAAAGAAACTACCTAAATAAAATAGACTACAGGTTGTTAGGTACAAAATTTATTCTACAATTACTTTTCTTGCCTCCTCAGTATGGTCAAGCACTGAGGAGAAGAAAAATTGCTCTGTGTGATGAGAGCGCACATATACTATACTCCCAGTGATATCATATCTGATTGGGAGTGAAAAAGAACAAAGGTTGGAATGCACCAGCAATTTCTATATGGAACCAAAATATGATGTTCGCATCATTAGAAATACAAAAATAATGCAGAAGAGTGAAGGAAAAAATCAGAAAAAAATAAAAGAAAATATACATGAGACTTCTTGCTCTTTTAAGTCTTGTATTTATTTATTTTGAATATTTGGCTTGAATTTGTTGAAGGAGTATGAGCCCAACAACAGGTTCCTTCATTGCACAGCAACTGGCAATGTATTTGGCTTCACAGCTAGATCTTATAACAATTGACTAGTGTTTTGAACTCCAGGATATGGCACCCTGGTGGAGGGTATAGACATATCCGGATGTCAAGTGTTGTATGTCTGTGAAATCAGCATAGTCAGAGTTGGTGTACCCAATCAGGGTCGGGTTAGATGTGCCACCAAGAGTCAGATGATAATTTTTATGTGTGTTTCAGGTAGTGTAGTATACATTGTAGAGCAGTCTAGTGGGAGAGACCAGGATTAGCATTGAACTGACTCAGCTTATTTGTTGCAAAGGTAATATTGGGGACAACTTGCCTTCAATGTGTACATGAGGGAACCTACACCAGCTAGGTAGAGGATTTTCTTCATGCATTCTCTCTCTTTATCAGATGATGGTGACATTCCTTTCTAAGGATGACATTTGGGTGTAATGGTATACAAACCCCAAAAGAGTTTTCCATACCAATTCTTGTAGTATTGTTTCTATTATCCTGTTTGGGACAGTGAGATTGTCTTAGCTAGCCAATTTCTTATGATTTTCATGCCTGGGATGTTAAGACTAAGAGTCAAGTAAGAGAAAAGACCACTGCAATAATAATTGCAGGGAAATCAGACAAGAGAAAATTACTTGACTTACATTTGGAGCTGTTAATAAGACTTTGAATGGTTATAGTATTCATAGTACTACTGTGTCTTTTATATACATTTGGTTGTCAGAAGCATGTGAAAGAAAATATCAACATGTGAATTGTCCATGAGGGTATGACCTATGTACATGAGTTACAATATCTCAGAATGATAGAGGTCATGAGATGGGAGTCTGTTACGATGATGAAAAAGACGTAATTGTAATATATTATAATCTCCCAATGGCGAAGTTTATTGGCGAGGTTTGGAGTTGGGGTTGGCTTCAACGTACTTGCGTTGCACCCACTTGGATCGCACAGTCCCCAAATTTTGTAATAGCAAAGTGAGACGGAAG
>QLPG01012346.1:0-22142 GCA_003314385.1 Gomphus sp. MG54 | reverse complement strand
AGAAGAATTTGATCGCTCTTACTGCTTCAGGGAAATTGGCAGATCTGATGAAACAATGACCATCAATAGTAATTCTGAGGTCAGTGTCTTTCTTTTCTTTTATATTTATTAATGGTGTTAAGTCCACGTGTCAGGCGCTTAGCTAGCACTTCCGAAGGGGTTATCTGGGTCAGCGTGAAGGTCCGTAACGGGGCCGAGGACCGAGACGGAAGTCGGATGGACTACGGATGGGGGACGGAGGCGCCGGGAACTTAGGGTAGGTCGCGGAATGGTTCAATCCAGTCACTGAGGTGTTCGAGGTCGAAGGGACTTGGCTTCAACTTATGTGTTGCGCCCTCCTCGATCGTCTGTCCCTAATTTCGGAAAGGAGGCGGAGTTTACCGGAAATGAATCGGAAACTGGTGGGGGACTAAATCGATATTCGTACTAGCGAACAGTCTAGTCGACTGGAAGACTATATACATGTGACTATCCTTGTACTATCTTTGACGGTCATAAAACAAGGGAGTACAAAGGGTCAATATAAAGAGAAAACAAGGGAGTGAGGTATGCGATGGTCCTGTGCGTTGGCTATCAATGTAGCGGAACTTTGACTTTCGGAGTCTTCGGAGGGTTGGAGTCGCGGATCCTCGGAATGTATTTCGGACATCCGGAAATTAGTTGTTCGGGCTTTGGTCGATTGGAAAGGTCCCGGAAACGGTGCGGGTGGTTGTGGGGGTTAATGTGGGTTTGTTTGGCTGCATGGGCCATAACAAATGGCATCAATGAGTATAGGCTTCAAATTCTACTAATATCTTTGATCACCTTCCGGAGCTTGTTAACATCACATCTCAACATCAAGATGAGCTCGAATGTTATCTTGCTAATGATGTGTAGAATGTAATGAATGCTCTCAAATGGTGGTATGAGAGGAGGTCCACTTTTCCCTGCCTATCACGCATGGCCCGAGATTATCTGTCTATTCCTGGTAAGTAACTTTTTATTAAAACATTTGTTATATTCTTTATATTCTAATAAAAATTCAAAGCTACAACTGTTGCTGTTGAACGTGTATTCAGCCAAGGCCATCTTGTTTTGCCCTATATTCGGAACCGACTTTCAGCTCAGACAACTTGAGCCCTTATGTGTATTGGATCTTGGAGCACACTTGGTTTGGTGAAGGATGCCAATATCAAGGCTGCATTGAGGGATGAGGTCACTGATTCTGAGGAGGAGCATACTATGGGTTGGGATACTATTACGGGTAATATTCCATAAATTTTGAATTTTTATAATAAGGAAATAGATTAAATTTCAGTATTGGATCAATTTATACCCATTGTAGGTTGCAGGTAAAAGCAATTCCTATTAACACATGGGTAAGAACAATACCTGTTGTGGGTCACAGGTAAAAGCAATATCTGTTGTGGGTCACGGGTAAAAGCACTACCCGTTAAACCCACGGGTAAAAGCAATACCCGTTGTAGGTCACAGGTAAAAGCAATACCCATTAAACCCGCGGGTACCTGTACCCGTACCCGCAATAACCCGCTACCCACTGCTAAGGGTACGGGTATTCTCGGGTACGGGTACGGGTAGGCCCAAAATACCCGGGGGTTACCTGTGCCAATCACTAATGCCGAGGAGTGGCCAAGTCCTGCAGGCTAGGAATAGTAGCATGGCTTCAATGTGCTCATGCGTTGCGCCCTACTTCCCATACATGCCACCGATTTAGGACAGAGGGATACCTGGGAGAGTGCCGAGAGTGTCAACCCAGGTAAAGGACTTGGGACAGGGGAGGGGAGGACAAGAAGGCAAAAACCTAGTTGATTTCCAGAACGAAGAACCATCTACATACATTGGCTACTTATATAGGCTAATAAGTGAGATGTGGAACAGAGTGGCACAAGGAATGGAGAACAATAAGGTATGAAGAATCATGTGGAAGTATTGTCCACAATGATCAAGAATAGAACAAGGAATGTGGATAATAATAGAACAATGAAATATGACCGAGAACAAAAGAGTGAGTGAAAATAGAACAATGGAGAGTGGCCTGATCATAAAACAATAGGGCCACTGCCAAGTGGCAACAAAGAGTGAATGTCCCGTGGGTAAATAGGCAAGGGAAAGGACAGGGAATAATGAAGAATAAGAGGGTGGGATAGGGATAATGAACCAAATGATGAACTGAATGCACCGAGCTGAGGCCACACACTGGTGAGGGATAATATGGGTAAGGGTCGGTTGGTTGGTACTGCCGAGTAAATCAGAGCATGGTATCGTGGGCTTTACAGGCTGCTTCTGCCTGGAGGGTGGGGGGTGGCTTGTATAGGTCAAATCCCACTTGGAGTTTTTGTAATTAGCAATAGGAGATGCATAGCTTCACTAATGTGAACACTCTATGACAAAATCTCTCAGAAAAATTGATCAATGCCTGATTTAAGATTATATGTTATCAAAATTGAGTAAATTTTAGATGAAAATAAATTCCTCCTGAATGCAATTCTTCTCCCTCCCTTATGTGGCTTGGCTTAAATGTTGCTTATATATGATAGATTCTTTGTGCAAAACCCTGTATCACTGGAATCAGAATAGACCTTGGAAAATCAATTTGTATCAAGGAGGTATCCTGTATCAAGGAAGTCTTCAAATATCAGATTGATGTCTTTGACTAGCACTCTTAACATTTGACTCTCCTGCACTTGTGGTATTACATTCAAGGGTTGTCTCATGCCTGAATCTGTGCGGCTTCTTCACACACCAGTAGCAACACTGGCGGTCTTGAGTGCAGCACTAGCGGTCTTAAGTGCAGCACTAGCGGTCTTGAGTGCAGCACTAGTGGTCTTGAGTGCAGCACTAGCGGCCTTGAATGCAGTACTAGCGGCCTTGAGTGCAGCACTAGCGGTCCAGAGTGCAGCACTAGCGGTCCAGAGTGCAGCACTAGCGGTCTTGCGTGCAGCACTACCAGTCTTGCGTGCAGCACTACCGGTCTTGCGTGCAGCACTAGCGGTCTTAGGTGCAGCACTACCGGTCTTGGGCGCAGCACTAGCGGTCTTGCGTGCAGCACTAGCGGTCTTGCGTTCAGCACTACCGGTCTTGGGCGCAGCACTACCGGTCTTGCGTGCAGCACTAGCGGTCTTGGGTGCAGCACTACCGGTCCTGCGTGCAGCACTACCGGTCTTAGGTGCACCACTAGCGGTCTTGGGTGCAGCACTAGCGGTCTTGGGCGTAGCACTAGCGGTCTTGCATGCAGCACTACCGGTCTTGCGTGCAGCACTACCGGTCTTGCGTGCAGCACTACCGGTCTTGCGTGCAGCACTACCGGTCTTGCGTGCAGCACTAGCGGTCTTGGGCGCAGCGCTAGCGGTCTTGCGTGCAGCACTAGCGGTCTTGAGTGCAGCACTAGCGGTCCTGAGTGCACCACTAGCGGTCTTGGGTGCACCACTAGCGGTCTTAGGTGCACCACTAGCGGTCTTGCGTGCAGCACTAGTGGTCTTGGGCGCAGCACTACCGGTCTTGCGTGCAGCACTACCGGTCTTGAGTGCAGCACTAGTGGTCTTGGGCGCAGCACTACCGGTCTTGCGTGCAGCACTAGCGGTCTTGAGTGCAGCACTAGCGGTCCTGAGTGCACCACTAGCGGTCTTGGGTGCACCACTAGCGGTCTTGGGTGCACCACTAGCGGTCTTGCGTGCAGCACTAGCGGTCTTGGGCGCAGCATTGGTGGCGAGTTGTTTCCTGGGGGCTTTGCCTGCCAACATCATGAGTAACAGCATAAATGGAAACTTGGACCGGGTCACCTCCAGTAGACTCGCGGGTGGTTTGCTTGGTGCTGGCCATGACTTCACTCTTGATATGAGGGAGATGTGTTACAGAGTGAGAGTGGTCAGTTCAAGAAAGAGACGCCGCGACACCTGCCTCGTGGCCCTCTCAAGGTAAAACATGAATTATTTCCAAAGTTTTCATACCCCTCAAGTAGTTCAGGGGAATGTGTCGTTGAAGACTTGTGTATTCGTTATGCGGTAAGTAAAATTAAAATGAGGAGATAAATGTGGCTGACGAACGGATATTAGCCTGACCTTCCTGATGTCCTGCATAATTTGACTTTCACGGTGCATCCTGGTGAACGTATCGGTATACTTGGACGGACGGGATGTGGAAAGTCCACTCTAGGTAAAAAAATTTCATTGATCATTCTCAAAATATTGATTTGATGTTGTCTGTCTCAATCTAGCACTTTCTTTCTTCCGGTTCGTTGAACCTTCTCAAGGTCGAATCGTTATCGATGGATTGGAAATATCCACAATAGGTCTTTCAGACCTCCGTAGTCGGTTGACTATCATTCCTCGTCAGTATTCTAAAATTTGAGTCGTGGGTTAAACTCAAACTCTTCCTAGAGGACCCTACCATATCGAGTGGAATGCTACGTTCTACATTGGATGTCTTCGAAGAATATGAGGATGCTGAGATCGTGAGTCTATGCGACCATACTCAATACGACAGCATGTGTACCATTGATTATAGTTTGAAGCCCTGCGACGTGTTCATCTCATACCATCCGGAGATGTACCCGAGCAAGAATCCGAAACGGTGAATGCAAATGGATTCCGAAATCTCGACTCTCCTGTGTCAGAAGGTGATAAGTTCTCCACGGGGTGAACCATTTCTAACTGCTGCTGGTTCGCTTTGAACTAAACCCGGAATAGTGAGAAACAATTGATTTGTATGGCACGCGCTATTCTTAAGCGTTCCAAAGTCCTTGTGATGGATGAGGTATATATCCTTATCATGCGTTTGATTTTTGTCTTATTTATCATGAATTATAGGCAACTTCGAGGTGGTTTTCATAAAGTCTCGGTTAAATTGCATTAATTAATACGAGAACAGCGTTGACTACGCAACGGATGAACTCATCGGCAAAACAATCCGCCAGTAAGCAACTTGCATTTTTGCCTTCTTCGCATCTCACCATGTGTGTTTGTCAGAGAATTTGCTGACAGCACAATAATGACTATAGCACACAGGCTAAGAACAGTTGTTGATTATAACAGGGTATGATTGTCCATTGTTGCGATATGCTCTTCTTTCAACCATCAATCCCCCCCCCCCCCCCCCAGGTAGTATTCCTTGATGAGGGACGTATCGTGGAATTCGACAGTCCCGCAGCGCTTCTGTCCGACCCTAGCTCCCGGTTTTACTCTTTGTGCAAGGCAACGGGCTAAACTGAGTTCGCAACCCTCAAACGCCTGGTGGGCGTTTCGTGACCCTTGATTCCAGGCTCTTTCAACGTGATTGACCTCATTCATTCATTGACACTAGTCCGGTGTCTTTATCTCGTAGGTAAATACATCATGATCGTCACTTGATTGGTCTGTTACAAACACTGCAAGATTATATGCCCATTGTGACGATGGGAAATGTGATCCAGCAGAAACGAAACCTTGTGCTTGATTACTCTGGATATCGGAAGAATACCTTAGGTTACTAAGCGGTGACTTTTGTGTCGGACACGATACAATAAATATTGTGGAATCAATCTCACCTCTGGCGTATTCCTCTGACTAAGTAGTATGGAGATCCCGAAACTGCGATCCTAAGACGACTTACCTTGGACCATCGCCGTAATTTAGGCACCAGAGAACACCCGCATTGTCTAGCACAAGTCGCATTGATAAATATGATCATCTAGGCACAATATAACCATATAGAACTGCATTACTCATGGCTTCGTATTCGAGCGTAAAAATAATAACAGCCAGTTTTCTGCTTCGGGGGTCCGACGTATGGTTCAGAAAAAGGCTCCGCTGTGTATAAAAACGGGGATTTTTTTTTTGGAAGTTGACATAAGGCGATTGTGATTACAGTCTGATCAAGGAAGAGTTGTAATAATGTTGTTGTACTTAAGAATGTCAGAGATGGCCCCTGGACAATTTACAAAGCTTGTTGCCACAGCTAAGCAATTTAAATCCTACGGAGCCAGTACAGTATGGGACAGACAAACTCAACCAAAAATTTTGACCTAATTTTCTGGCAAAATCAGCTCATTGAAATTGATAATGGACCATTAAAAGAAGTATCTCACATCAAAATATAGTCACTGGGAAGGTAGACAACAGTAAGACCCTGCTCCCTTACATAAGCTCTAACTCTACCCCTAATCTGTGGCCAAATTCTAGCAGTTTGAGAATCTTATACTCAGATTTTAAAGCTAAGAATGACTATCAATTAAGATATAAGTAGCTATTATACTACTTCTTTGGAGAAGATTTTGCCTTTTGTACTATGTCTGTGAGAAGGTGTCAAGTACATGTACCGAGATTCTGGTAATTTGGCAGTGCCAACCAAGCAGTCAGTCTATGTCCATGCACAAGTGTCCAAGCTGCATACAAGTGGGCCACCATCTACATTCCTCATCCCCATCCCTCATCCACTTTGCCTCATTCACCATCCATTAATCCTACCCCATCTGCTCCTTACTCCTTGACCATCTTACCTCAGGACATCTGACCATTGTTTTATCCTCAGCCATGACCCATTGTTATATAGTCAGGCACTCCCTATTGTCCTATCCTTGGCCACATTCCTATTATTCTATTTTCATTGTCTTATCCCTGTTTACAGTCCTCCATTCTATTTTTGCTCATTATAGACAATACCCCTACATGCTCTGCATACCTTATTGTCTCACATTCTTTATTCCACATATCACTTCTTAACCTATATAAGTAGGACATGCATGTATATACTCTCTCATTCTGGGTATCCACTAGGCTTAGGCCCCTTACCTTCCCTTTCCTCTGTAAAGTCCTCTACTCAGGCCGGCACCTTTGGCACTCTCTGAGTATCGCTTCTGTTCCAAATTAGTGGCATGCATGGAAAGTAGGGCATAACGCATGAGTATGTTGAAGCCAAAGCCACTACTTTCAGCCTGCAGGACTTAGCCGCTCCCTACCCACATCTTCAGCATTACCGACGCTTGATAGAAGGGTATAATAACCATGATATCTATGGTTGGCCCACATAGCCTCAGCACCAGACAAGCCTTATGTATAGGCAGAAATAAATTGGCCTAACCAATTTGCAAACCTGCAACAAAATAAATTGGCCTGACCAATTTGCAAATCTGCATTGTAAATCTGCAACAAAATAAGCTAAAGACATTTAAATAAGATAAAAGCACCCACTGATGAATTTGAAGTAGTGGTACACAATCAAGGCAAGAAATTACATTTTTTTCCATTGCATGTATATCTGAAGTCTTTGGGCTTGACTGATAATGCAATTTGACAGCACCCCAATACTGTTCAATGAAATTTAGCTCACAGTGAAATTTTGGATAGAAGTCACAAATGTGACCATGAAATGTGATGTATTCTTCTGGCTGGGATTTTTCAGCAATAAAATCTGACTGTGAGAACAGGTGTCAACAGCAACAGTCCACATGGCCAGGTACACACTTGAACCTTCATATTGGGCACTGAGCCCATTGTCTGGCCATATACCCCACTTATGAACAATATTTTCCATTCCTTTAAACCATCCAGGCATTGTAGGATGATCATCTGGGAAAGAGAAATCTTGCAAAGTATTGTTAATTCCATAGATACCATTGTGCATTTTTGGTCTATCCTTTTGGTGAGTCCAGCCATTGTTTGGGAATTTTGGCATTTTTTGAGCAGAAATAGCATCAGAAGCATGACACTGATGGCTTGGAGCATTATTGAAAAGAAAAAGGCCAGTTGCAAAACCATTTGTTTTTGACTCAAAAATATCAATTGATCTTTCAACCTGTTTGAGCAGGCTATCAGTGGAGAACCATCCATCTTGTTTTTTTCTAGCTCTGAAGATAACATGAGCCTCTCTGGTCAAAACTAAATTAATATCAGATAAGATCACAGAGTAAAATCACTTACTCATCACCATTACTAAGATGACCCCATTCAGATGTTAACATGTCTGAAATCATGAGTGAAGGTCTATCCTCCTTTTATTCAGGTGAATGAGGGTTGCTTGTATGGCTCTAGCAACTTTTTTGGTGGTTATAAGGATAGAAAGTACAGTAGGGGACAAAACCATTCACATGTTGTGAACACTTTGATTGTGTAGCAAAATAATGCAATGATCACATAAGCACAAAATCTGATATAATTTATCATGATAGCCCTGCATCTTAGCTTGAGGTCACTCACCAGGATGATTATGTAATTCTAATATTGGCCAAGATATTAATTATTTAAAATAATCAAACATGTGAACAGTTTTGTCCCCTCTATTTTTTCATGAAACAAATAGTATATATTAGTATTTAGTATAGCCCCCATTTGCCCTCATCACAGCCTGCACCCTCCTAGGCATACCCTCAATTAACTTCTGACATGCCTCAGGCTCTATCTTGTTCCATTCCACCTGAACCCTCTTTCACAACTCATGCACTCCTTTTGGGGGGTTTTCATAGTCAGGAAGGCATTTTTTGACAATAGTCCAGAGGTGTTCAATGTGATTCAGGTCAGGAGCTGGCCACTTCATGACCTCATAACCATGTTCAGAAAACCATTGGGTAGCCTTCTTGCATGTGTGCTTGGGGTCATTATCCTGTTAGAAAATGATATCAGTAGAATCTTTACCATAATACTCCAGGCTAGCTGGAAGATCTTCATCCAAAATCTGTCTGTACAACTCTCCATCCATCCTCCCTATAGGGATTATGGCAACTTTGTACAGTAGTTTAGAGAAGTTGTTGGACAATCTAAATATTTTATCTCCTCAGTGTAGTCAACCACTCTCATATATTCGGAAATTATAACTAAATATTTTATCTTACAAAAGAAAAAGAAAGAAAATTAGCCGTGAGGCTCTGTACATAATACTATACAAATCACCTCCTCAGTGTAGTCAACCACTGAGGAGGGTGTGAAGCTCAAGGCGAGAAGACAGTTTCACTCTGAACATTCATATTTCTTCCTTTCTTATTTCATCTTTTCTAATGCCTAAACTATTGGCATGTTTCAGCGTGGGAATTCATGGTTAGGACATATATAGTTTATATTTCACTTTCCGACACTTCAGTCTTTACTACAAGGACTGAAGTGAGTTTATTTAGCTTTAGACATACCTTGACTCAGACTCACCTTTTACTTTAGCCATAACTGTTTAGGTAGATCACACACAATGTTATGAGTCTTTACTACAAGGACTGAACCATAACTGTTTAGTTACAACAGAGGGAAGCATACGCAGGTGATGTTTCACCTGCATATATCCTATAACCGGCTCTTGACCCTATCGAAGGTTTGAGCCAGGCTGCTGGTCCCTTCCCAGGGAGCCGGCCATGCATGTCGTGCAGTGCATGTGTAGGTGCACGTGAGTACATACAAAACAAAGAGTAGCTCCCTCAATATTGAGGATAAAAATACACAATAATTATCGAAAATTTTAGAATGTAAAAGTACACTGAATGACATAAAGATCGATATAAAAGTACAATATATTGAGATTGGTCTCTCAGGGGTGAGATGCAAGTTTGCACCCTACACTCCCATCAATTTTGACAGCATATCCAGGTCTTTCCTATAGCATACAACCCTACACCATCACAGAACCTCTACCAAATGTTAAATCTGCATGTCAGGCACTTAATATAATGATACCAGAAGGATTCTGTAGGTTTCCATAGGGGGGAACAAGGTTCCAAAGATGTAGAGGGTCAAGAGTGTTAAGGATTTGATATTCAGCCCAAAATCTCTTCTTCTGATCACTGGCAACCAGGACCTGATGGTATTGGAGAGAGGGTATGGGTTCTATTCATTATTATCTCTGATATCTGCCTTTGATAGGAGTTTGAATTTGCCATTGTATTTTGCAGTTGTGTGACTCTGTGACCTCAGCTCTTTTCTAAGAGACTGAGGTATGAGTTCAAGGTTATTCTCATATTTCATACAATTGTTAACTATTCTTTTAGATAGTATTTCAGGTAGCTAACTACTTCTAATATGAGCTCTTTTCTAAGAGACTGAAATAGTATTTCAGTCCTTATATTTAACAGAGGGTTGTAAGGTCAAGGACATAGGGTGGGAGGGACAGAAAGCAGATGATGGAGCACCAGGACTTAGAGTAGTAGTTGGTCACAGTGTTAGACTTTTACGACTAGTTGTTTGAGTATTCGAAGTCAGAGGGACTTGGCTTCAACTTATGTGTTGCACCCTCCTCAATTATCTGTCTCTAATTTTGGAAAGTTAGAAACATGCAAGGAACTAAGTCAGAAGTGAGCCAGAACTAAGTCAGAAACTAGGATGCAAATTAAGTCAATATTTGTACTAGTGAACAGTCCAGTTGACTAGGGGTTATATATATATAGTATATGTAAACTGTCCTTGTATTTCTACTGTCTGGTCTAAAGACAAGGGAAAGCAGGAAATACAAGGGGTCAATAGAAAATGAAGAGAACAAGGGAGCAAGGTATGCGGTGATCCTTTGAGATGCCCACTATGGGGATGGAATCATAACTGCGGAATCATGGGGCTTTGGGATTTCAGAACTGTAGGTTTTAGGAGAGGAATTGCAGGAAGGTTGGTCAGAGGTCCATTCTCAAATGATTGTGGCTGGAAAATCCTCTGGGAATGGCATTAGTTGTTAATTAGATTAGTCTGGGGAATGGACTATAACAGTATCCCTCCATTAGAGCCAAGCCCTCTAGGTCCTGCACTTGTTAGGGTGGTAATTAAGACAGACATGACCATGGGAATTATATAGATGCTTCCTGAGAATTCTAGGCATTTAGTAAGTGCTGGTGATGTAGGGGATCATGGCTGTCTAGGCCTAGTCTAAAAAAAGCACCCAATGGTGCCAGTTATTTCTTTCTTAATTTTCTTTTACAATTTTTGATTATTTTCACTTTTTTGTCACTAAAATTGTGGCATCAAAATTAGTCTTTGGGTATCTAAATGTAGTATCCAATAGCCTCAAATTCACTATATTTTTCTCCTATTTTCCTGATTTTTTCGAGGCTAAAACCCCTTTATTTTGTTGATGCCCAACCACAGTGTCCATAAGAGTCTATAAACTCAGCTGAGTTTGCTAATCTTACCCAAAACCAGTAATTATTCAAACTCAGTGTGAAGTTTGAATTGGTTACCAAGTGCATAGGCACAATGCTGTGCCCATTGCAACAGCACTGCTTCATGGCTATGCTAGCCACTTTAGCACAGGTATGGGGCTATGCAAGGCCTGACATAGCCAGTGTAAATAGGCCAAAATAATGTACATATAAGGCATAAAAGCTGTGTACTTGGTCTGTGCATGATCCAGGCTGTGCTAGGAAATGATTCATAGTCAGGTACAAAAGTTGATTGGCTAGGAACCTTTTAGAATGTTCTACAACCTTCCATGTCTATTAATAGATAGAAGTTCTTGCCCTAGTGTAAATACAGTATAAAAAGAAGACATACGGCCTCCCAAAAGAAAAATATACATCGGCTTCTATCCTGTCAGTCCATGTGACTTGTGTGACTCTTTTCTTAGTCATCTGTTGATTTTCCAGTGACAGGGATTAGTACAGTTGATTTTCCTGCTTGACACCAAGGGTGGGTAACATCCTTGTGATTCTACAGGGTGAGATTGGCTATTGATTTTCTAGTCAATTACATTCTTCCTTAAGGGTTGATCTGCTCAGTTGATTTTCCTGACCAGAGATACTCTACAGTTAAGTGTTATTGCATCACAAGCACTATATTTGTCCTGTCTTTACCTCAGAGTGAATTAACTTGAATCTCAAATCAATCCACTTATTTCCTCTAGCCTCTGAACGTATTCCCTTCTTTTAGGAATACTTGGACCCCAATAGTATCCGTGAGCCTAATACAGACTTTGCAGACTATTAGTCTTTGCTGCTAAGAAATGAATTATAATCCAGGTCTTAACTTTGTCAAGTTATTACAGAGGGTTGTAACAAAGGTACAAATATTAAATTATTTCCGGAGTTGTGCTGCAGCAAAGTTTAGTATTCTCTTAGACTTGTTTATTCTACGGTCATAGAAATTGGAAGTGTTATTAACTTAATACCACAGTCTTGACAGGTTCCAAAACAGGTGATCTATTGGCTATAAGAAGGGTGCTTCTTGATCTAGAAAGGCCTCCCCTCAATAGAGGGCATGAACCCCAATCCATCAGAAAACTTTAGAGAGCACTCCCATCTCCTCCTTCAGGAAATGAGGAGGTTGATGGTGGACACTTGGAAGGAGTTGGAAGAGGAACTGTAATGTTTAAGGGCCGTTAAGGATGAGTTAGATGAAATGCAAACTCATTTTGCTAGAAATGGTAGTCCCATGGGTGTGTAGGCTTCCTTGGTAGCCCTTCTCTTCTTAAATTTTTCATAGCAGATTATTGGAACCCCAACCTACAGCTGGTGAGAAGTATTTCTTGCAGCCATCCTGAATGGGACTTTACTCCCAATGACCTTAGGTCTCAAATTGCTATCCAAAGGATGGTCTTGGCTGAGTCCAAGGATGCTCCTGGTGAATTGATGTCTGAGTTGGGTTCAGATGCCTTTGGCTGAAATTCTGCATTACTGCCTATTTTGCAGGAGATTTGACAGGACACATCCTATTGGAATAACACTTTTAAATGAATTGAAGGTCGTCTGGACTATTTGGCTGCCGTATCTGAGAGTAGTTTGGAAGCATTGAGGTAGATTGTACATATTTTTGCTCTAATGTCATCAATCTTGGCAGATGGTTGGGAGGTGCCTGAGCAGGGTGTTCTGCCAGCAGAAGATGTGGAGAATGAGGGTGTCAAAGAGTTTGAGGAGCCTGCCCTCATGTATGATCCCTGCTGAGGAATTAGAGTGCCTTTAATTGTTGATAGCTTAAGAACAAGTCTGGTTGGCCAGACTCAAGAGCCTAGTTTGAGTGGGTATATACAGTGGAAATCAAAAACTACTTCCATTGCATGGGTTAACTCCATTTCAGGAAGCCAGGAGGTCTCTTCCTCTGTTCCTTTGTACCCAGCCTACTTGACTAGGTACAGGAGTTGACAACTGCAGCATCTGTCAATCTTTAAATCCAGAATTTCTGCTATCTTGTATTTGGATTTCCCATCAATCTCTATCAGTGGTTGCACTGGTACTGTGTGGTCTGGAAAGGGATTGGGGGTTGATAGTTCCAGCATAGAGATGTGGAAGATGGGATGGATCAACTGCATGTTTTCCAGAAGGTAGAGGGTGTAAGATACCAGTCCTGCCTAGGCTATGACTTTTTAAGGCCCTAGGTATTTCTTGGATAGTTTCTTAGATAGTCTTGTAGTCTGGATATTGTCCAATTTGAGGAAAACTTTGTCTCCGATTTTGATTTCTGGTGCTTGGGTATGGTGTTGGTCTGTGGAGGCCATGTAGTATTGCTGAAATATGAATATGTTCTTGTAGAGTTCTTGGTGTAGTTCATCCAGGTCTACAGCAAAGTCATGCACCTTTGAAGAGGCCAGGTCTTGTTCGGGATGAAAGGTGATGTCTGGATGGTATCCTTTGTTGGAAAAGAAGGGGGAGATCCCAGTTGTAGCATTCGGGGCACTGTTGTAAGCAAATTCTGCATTTGGGAGAGGGTCTGCCCAGTTGTCCTACTGGTAATTGCAGTAGACCCAGAGATATTGTTCCAATGGTTGGTTCATTTGCTTGGTTTGTCCATCACCTTCTGGATGGTATCTAGAGGTGAAGTATAGCTTCTAATCTAGGGCCTTCCCTAGGGATCTAAAGAAAAAGGATATGAATTCCATTCCACAGTCTGAGGTGATATGTAATGGGACCCTGTGTTTGGAGAATATGTGGAGTATGAATAACTTGGCTAGGGTAAAAGCCATGATGGTATTGTGGGTGGGGATAAAAATGGATTGTTTGGTGAGGTAGTCCATGATGATGAGGATGGAGTCAAAACTGGCCAATGGGGTAATTTCTCAATAGAGTCCATTGAGATGGAATTCCATGGGCATACAGGAACTGGTAGTTGTCTCAGGAGGCCATAAGGATGGTGCCTTTGTGATTTAGAGTGCATGCAAGTGATACAGGATTTAATGTAGGACTTAACGGAATTCCAGAATTTGGGCCAGATGTATTCTCTTCTATTGAGTTCTAGCATCTAATTTTGTCTGAAGTGCCCAGAAATTGGGTAGTTGTGTTTGTCCTATAAGTTCCATAAGCAAAGGTTGTTACTATTGGGGACATAGATGCATTTATCGAATAAGAGGAGACCATCCTGAGTGTATCTCCTGTTAGGGTTGTTGAGTTTTTCTGATGTGGTTGGGTCGTCCCAGACTGCTGCATGGATATCATTGTGGAGTTGCTCCATGTCCATTATCATAGCTGCCCAGAGTGTAGGAAAGCATAGTGACATGGCCTATAGGGATGAAACTAGGTGTTCTATAGTAAATACAGGTTAGAGATTGTGAAGATTGACTGTGATGTAGTTGCTTCCCCCCTCTTTAGGGTAGATGTCCCATCATCTAGTTAGTGCATCTGGTTTGGCACCAAGGCATCTGAGGCAGAAGCAGATGATCATGTTGAACTGTGAAAGGTATTCTAACCATCAGACCTGTTGGCAGGTGAGGAGTTTGGTTGTTGAGAAGTACTCCATGTTCTTATGGTCTGTTACTACATCTAAGGGGTCAGAGGAGCATTCTAGATAGTGCCACCAAGTCTTGAATGCCTTGAAGATTGTGAGTAGTTCTTTGTCATGTATGTCATAGTTTAATTCTGGAGGGGTGAACATCTAGGAGTGGAAGGTGATCAGGTGTATGTTGTTGTCCATGGGGGGAAATTGTGGATAAGATGGCTGTGAGGGCATAGTTAGATGCATCTGTTTTGACAATGAGCTGGGAGCCAGGGACCCATTGTCTCAGTATTGGTGCAGTGGTAAAAGCCGTTTTGAGGGTTTCAAGGGATGCTCTGCAATTCTCAGTAAAGTCCCACGGAGTGTCTTTCCATGTCAAATGGGTTAGTAGAACTGTAATGTTGAAATAGTTAAAAATGAAATGCCTGAAGGACTGGATTTCCTTAACCTTGCACGGTTTAGGCCAATTTTGGATGACCTTGACCTTGTTATCTGCCATGGTGAGGCTGTCTGGGGATAGGATGTATCCTAAATATTCTAAGGTGTCAATGTGAAAGTGACACTTGACTACACGGGCATATAGATGGTTTGTTTGGAGTCATCACAGAACTTTGTGGACATGTTTCTTGTGTTGTTCCAGGTTGTCAGAGTATATCAGAATGTTGTCTAGGTAAACCAGTACTGATATGTCAAGGAGGTCAGAAAGATGTCATTTATAAGGTGCTAGAAAGTAGCCAGAGAGTTACTTAGTCCAAAGGGCATAACACACCATTTGAAGGATCCATATTGGGTGCAGAAAGCAGTGTTCCATTCATTGCCTTCTTGGATACAGACGAGGTGGTAGGTGTGTTGCAAGTCTATTTTTGTGGAGATCCTAGCTTTGCAGGGACTGTTAAGTAGATATCCAGGGCAGTGGGTACCGATCCTTCTTCATAATTTTGTTGATCCTCTGCAATCGAACACATAGTCGAAGAGATCCATCATTTTTCTGGGCAAAAAGGACAGGTGCACTGCCAAGTGATCAGGAGGGATGGATGAAGCCTATGGATACATGCTCATTTATGAATTCCCATAGTGATTTTAATTCACTTTCAGAGAGGGAGTAAATTGGGCCAAAGGGGGGTGAGGTCCCTTCGTCAAATTCTATCCTTAGGTCATAGGGTTGATGTGGGGCCAGGGTGTTGGCATGTTTTTTACTGAAAATATCCTTTAATTTGTGGTATTCATCTGGGACATTAATTAGGTCTACGTAGAGAATGGCACAGGTTGGGCCAACCTGCATGGGTCACCATGTTAGGCATCCTTGGGTGTAGGTGCAGGTCAAGCTGAGAGCACCCACAACCTGGCCCAACCCACAATGTCATGTGTGCATGTATGACATGCATGTACACACAGACAACATGAACACATGGGATGTGCATGTGCCATATGTGCCATATGCACCATACATGTATTGTTGGGGATCTGGGAATTCTCCAATATATTTCTACAAGACTTCTGAACTGGATCAGCATACAAGATCCAAACCTCTCCTCTAAAGAAAGTCACCCATCAAATCAGTCCTAAAATGACTACCAAAAAATATAATAAAATTTTGGCTGGCCATTTAAAAGTGAATTACTTATAGTAATTAACTCTTAAACCATCAAGCACTTCAAGCCTAAGGAAATCCACCAAAAACACTTATACTTTTCGCTTATTTCTATTTTGGACCCACAAGGACCCATAGCCTGGCGCCAAACACTTATACACAGAAAATGGTACCAAACTGCTGGCTCAAGCTCTCAAGATTTAATTGTACAACAAATTCCTGGGTTTAGGTAATAACTATTACTCATTAGGTCAGCCCAGAAGCTCGGCTTATTTACTATTAATATTTCGTGACTTGACCAGTTACGAGACCACCAGCCGTGAGAATGTGACTCATTAATGACTATGGGGTGACTCATTAATGACTATAGGGTGACTCATTAGTGACTACAGGGTGACTCGTAGCTGCCACAGGTTTCTAGGACTTTCCATTCCTTTCCACACCCTTCCACTAATTACAGGAAAGCCTTGCCTTATTGGGGAGTTACATAATTAGCTTAGAATTAGTATAAATAGAGACTGGTTCTGTAGCGTAAAAAGCAATCAATCTTATCTTCACCCATAATCCGCCGGATTATCTAGTGCTGCCAGCACTCTCTTAAGTAGGTCGCCGACCACTAAGACTTATCATCAGAGGTTTGTTCACGGAATAGATCTCGACCCTCCTATGCAGTAGAAGGTTTCTTGGACAAAATATAAAAGGTACGTAAAAACATCATAAAAGAACTAAACTAGATTTTATAGGACATCCGTGGAAATAATCCTAGGCAAGGGTAGAATAATAGTTCACGAACATAAACTATTATTCCTATACGTAATTGACAAGTCACCTGCCAAGGCCCCCTCTAAACAATTCTTTTTGGACATCAACCCGGACAGGCATTAGCTTGCTGTTGTCTTGTCGGAGAACTTGATTGAACTTTCTTCACACCAAAGTTTTGTCACAGCTCTCGGGTTAGCAGCTTACGGTTCCAAAACATGTATGCATATGACACACATGTGCCATATGCACCATACCGCAGGCACATATGATATACACATCCCACATGTGCATATGGACAACATGCATGTGTACATGGACAACATGCATGTGCCGCATGTGCACATAGATGACACACATATATGTGTTGTACATGCTGTGTGTGCTGTATATGTCATACATGCACACATATGACACACACATGCCACATGCGTGTGGGTGTGGCATGCACCTGATGCCTGTCGACCCATGGGAAAAAACCCATGGGTTGATGGGTTCAGGTTTCCCATAGGTTAGGTATGGGTCACACATATTTGACCCATGGGTAATCCGTGCCATTCCCTAGGTCCATGGGACCATTCTTGTTCTTATCTAAGTTGGAAAGGAGGAGCTGAAAGGTCTAGGTGCCATCAATCTTTGGGATGCGGGCAAATGCTACTGTATTGACTAATGCAACTTTGGGTGGGGATGGGTGTATTGTGCTGGCCTCTTCTGGTCGAATGCCCTCTGCTGCTTAAGTGTATTGTATTATTATTTTCAACAAATTATATCAACTGATACAAAATGTATCATAGTAATGGGTCAACTTGTAAGCTACCTCTGTTGTTGCTTTTGACCATCTTTACTTAAAAAATAACTTAGTGGAGTCTTGGCTAGGGAATAGCATGGGTTAGGGTAACCTGCACAGGTCACCAGGTTAGGTGCCCTTGGGTTTGGGTGCAGGTCAAGCTGAGAGCACCTGTGACCTGGCCCAACCTGCCGCCTCAACTATATATGTGCATACAACATGCACGTGCCACATGCGCACACGTATGACACGACTGCACCACATGCACATGTGTATGACACGAATGTGCTGTATGTGCATGCACCAACACCAATGCACCATATGTGTATGTGCCAACACCAATGCACCGTATGTGTATGTGCCAACACCAATGCACCGTATGTGTATGTGCCAACACAAACATGCTGAATGCACACGTGCTGACACCAATGTGCCTTACGCTTATGTGTATGACATGCATGCATGCGGTGCATTTGTATTATATGTCATGATGCATTCATACCATACATTGCACGAGCATATAGCACGTTCATGTCATACATAGTGCACATATACAATATGTTCATGTTGTACATTGCATGGATGTATAGCACATTCGTGTCATATATCACATGCACCTATGGTGCGTGTGGGTGCTACACGTACCCAACACCCATCAACCCATGGGAAAAAACCCATGGGTTGATGGGTTTGGGTTTCCCATGGGTCAGGTGTGGGTGACCCACATTTGACCTGTGGGTGACCCACATTTGACCTGTGGGTGACCCACATTTGACCTGTGGGTGACCCACATTTGACCTGTGGGTGACCCACATTTGACCTGTGGGTGACCCATGCCATTCCCTAGTCTTGGCACAACTACCTTCCAAGTGCAACTTTACTCATTGTGTGCCATGAACTCTCTAAGTTATTTTACAGGTTAGGATATGAGTTGAGCTTAACTTGATCCTCTTTGCCAAAACCTTGGTCCATAAGGATGTGGCATCCTCTTCACCAACAGAAGCCACTGATAGACAAGGTCAGAGCTCTAATAATGCAGATGTGTTTTTGTCATTGATCCCCCTTGTCAGCAGCTGAAATACTCCAAGACAAGGAGGAAGAGTTTTCAAACAAAGCACAGATTATTACTCTCCTGACAACATATTTCGACTGTGTTATTCATTCTTTGTAGTACCTCTTTACCCTCATTGGTATACAACTGCATTACACTATCTTCATAGATGATGCTTACAATGTTATAGACTCTCCCATTGAGATCTTTATTGCCTCATACTTCTTGTACAACTTGCTTGGTAAGTAGTGGCATTAGTACATGTCGGCACACTTCCAGAATCTTGTGTAGGTGTATCATGTTTCATTGGACTTGCTGTACCTTGCCTCTTCTTGCCCATGTGTCAGGCACCGGTAATGCCAATGATGTATGGGCCGAGCACTATTGCAATAGTGCCAGCTTCACAATGTTGGTAGGAATCGGCCAAGTCCTGGAGACTGATTGGGGTGGCTTGGCTTCAACATACTCATGTGTTGCACCCTACTTTTGTACATGCTACTGATTTGGGGCAGAAGAGATAACCAGGAGAGTGCCAAGAGCATTGGCCCAAGTAAGTACTTCAGATGGGAAGAGAGAAGATGAGGAGGCTTATGCCAAGTTGATATCCAGAATGCAGAACTATCTACATGCATGCACTACTTATATAGGTTAAGAAGTGAGATGTGGAGTCAGGGTGGCATAAGGAAGGAGAACAATAAGGTATGTTGAGCATGTGGAAGTATTGTCCACAGTGATTAAAAATGGAATAATGGAATGTAAACAAAATAGAACAATGAAAATAAGACAATAGTAATGTGGCTGTCAAGCTTCGGTAATGCCGAGGGATCAGACGGGGAATGGGCAAGTCCTGCAGGCCAGTAGTAGTGGCTTTGACCTTTAACATACTCATGTGTTACACCCTACTCTCCATGCGTGCCACCAATTTGGGACAGAAGATGAACCCAGGAGGATGCTAAAAATGTCAGCCTGAGGGGAGGACTTTAACAGAAGGAGGGAAGTGAAGGGGCCTAAACCTAGTTGATACCCAGAAGAGGAAGTATGTACATGCATGTCCTACCTATATAGGTTAAGAAGTGACATGTGGAATAAGGAATGTGGGACAATAAGGTATGCAGAGCATGTGGGAGTATTGTCTACATTGATCAAAAATAGAATGGATGAATGTAAACAGGGATAGAATAATGAAAATAGATTAATAGGGATGTGGACAAGGATGGGACAATAGGGAGTGACCAACTATAAAACAATGGGGCCATGGCCAAGGATAACACAAGGACAGAATGTCCCAAGGTAAGGTGGGTCAAGGAATAGGGAGCAGATGGGGTAGGATTAATGGTTGGTAAAATGAGGAAGAGTGGACGAAGGATGAGAACGAGGAATGTGGAGGGTGGATATGTGGACAGGAATTGGGAATCTGGATGGTGAGTGTGCCAAGCCAAGGCCAACATACCAAGTGACTTGTATGTGGTTTGGTCACTTGCATGTAGACAGACTGATTGCTCGGTCCCCACTGCCAAGTTACCAGATACTGGGTATGTGTACTTGACACCATGATATATTAGGCCAGTAAAGTTGTAGTTGTTGTGCAGGAGAGTCTTATGAATGCCCAAGACAAATGTGTATCACACATGAATGAGATTTTGAGTGCCATTCACTTGTTAAAGGTGGGCATAAAGTTTTGAAGAGTGTATCGATACCTTAATATCTGGATTACAGTTCATGGCATGGGAGCAGAGTTTTGAGAAGAAGGTTCTCAAAATCTGGGAAAAGGAGCTTCACTTTCAATGAACAAATTATACCATTGAGGTACGCATATTGGAAGATCCTGGTTCTGATAACTATTAATAATAATGAACCAGACTATTTTGTTTATTATCTAGTAAGAACTTAGTTTATATATACCCTTACTTAATTTATGATTATAGGCTGATTTGTTTGTGACTAGGGATGCCCTGCTGATATTCATAACACTTTTCTCATTCTGGCATTTTGTGGTCTTATGGGGTCAAACCAATTGACTCCATTGATTGCTTTTACTTCTGTCAGGCCTCGTAATGCTAAAGGTATGGCAGGAACTGGCCAAGTCCTGCAGGCCAGTCATAGTGGCTTTGCTTCAACATGTTCATGTGTTGCACCTACTTCCTGTGTATGCTACTGATTTGGGATGGAAGAGATGCTCGAGGGGATGCTGAGAGCATCAGCCCAAGTGGAGGACTTCTGAACAGAGGGAGGAGAGCAGGAAGGCATAAACCTAGTTGATACTCAAACTGAGGAACTATGTACATACATTCACTACTTATATAGGCTAAGAGGTGGAATGTGAAATAAGGGTGGCATAAGACATGGAGAAAAGAATAAGGTATAGAGACCATGTGGAGGTATTGTCTACAGCGATCTAGAATAGAACAATATGAAAGTAAGACAATGAAATATGACTGATAATAAACAAGTGAGATTGTAGGAAAGAATAGAACAATAAGGGGTGGCCAAGATATAAAACAATAGGGCCGCAAGTAAGTGGCAATGAATAGTGAATGTCCCGAGGGTAAGCAGGTAAGGGAAAGGACAGGGAGTGGAAGAATAATAAGGAATAGGAGGGTGGGGTAAGGGTAATGAACCTGATAATGAACCAAATGTACTGAGCCGAGGCCACATACTAGTGAGGAATGATTTATCACTGGTGTGTGGAGTTAACGATAAGGGTTGTTTGGTTGGTATTACTGAGTGAACCGGAGCTCGGTATTGTAGGTTTGACAAATTCAGTACATCACTGTTTGTTTGTTTGTTTGTTTTTGCCTTGTTCTTTTTATCAACTATGGCTATAAACTGACCATGCACCCTAGATTGCAGGTGAAACTTTCATTTGATTATGTCTCCTAGGTCATGAATGTACATTTTATTAGTCTTTACTAAACTGAATTTTGCCCTCAACTTATTGCCAGAAGCATTTATCAGTATGATCCAGGTCAGGAACAAGTGTAAACTCTCAGTGTATGTGATTGACTTATCAATGTTTTGTCGTCAGTCATTTGTGTTAGTGTGCAGGATTGAGGGGTATCTGGCATCAGTAGAGGTGACAGTAGTACCCCTACCCAAGTTTCAGGATCTTGCTATTGCCTTCAATAATGCCACTGTCACATGGCTGCAAGACAAAACAAATGGGAGTAGCAGTGAATCCAATACCTCAACTCCCAGACATAAGTTTTTGCTAATTGACCTAACTCTGAATTTTCCTATTAGAGAAATGTCCTTGATCTGTGGAAAAGTATATGATCATTTTCCTTTGTGTTTATTGCCCGAGATATTAATACCAGGACTCACTCAATTCTGGATGCTCTAGGACTTCAGTGCTATTTTTGGATAATACCCTGTCCACTATTGATG
>QLPG01012344.1:0-26411 GCA_003314385.1 Gomphus sp. MG54 | reverse complement strand
ATAAATCCTTTCCCAAGTCTGAATCTTTCAGCATGGTCCTCGCTCCTTCGACAAGTACTTGGTTTCTTCTCTCAGCATGACCGTTGAGTTCTGGGGCGTAAGCCACTGATGTGATTATAGAGATCCCCCGGTCCTTACAGTAGTTTGCAAAATTTTTGCTAGTGAATTTGCCGCCGTTATCAGTTTTTAAGGTATGTACTCTTTTCTGAAATTTGGTTTCAATTGCTTTATCCAGGTTCCTGAGGGCCTTCTCAGCCTCGTCTTTGTGCTTTAAGTTAAAAGCAAACCCGAAACCAGAGCAGTCATCGTTGACTACTAGGCAGAATCTGGCGTGCGACCATCGAGCCTCGGGTGTCATGGGACCAATCAAGTCTACGTGTAACGTGCCAAAGATACATGTGTCACGTTCCTCCCTATTCTGGAAAGGTTTTTCGTCCATTTTTCCGAGTATGCAATCCTCGCATACTCCATCCAGGTGCGTATCTGTGACATTCATACCTCTTACAGCATCGGAATTGGCTAGCCGTTTCAAGGTAGAATCCCCAAGGTGACCCAAACGCCGGTGCCATGTTGCAAGGTCCGTGCTAGAAGTATCTCGACTCACGGCAGATTGGATGGTGTTTTGCGTAACTATCCTCATGTGGATCTCGTAGAGCTCTTCTCCTAATGTTGCATCAGTGAAAATTGTATCACCTTTCAGGATTGATATGCTCCCACCTCCTATTCTGCATTGGAAACCCTTCTGGTCTAGGGCCTTGAGCGACAAGATCTTTCCATTGGCACTTGGTACGTGCATGACCTTTGTGAGTCTAATCCTTGTCGTTCTTCCTTTGTACTCAACGTCCGCTAATACGTCTCCTTCCCCGACTCCCTCGACGTTGTGATTTCCAAAGGCTTTGATGATCTGATTTTTCTCGAACTTCCGATAAGAAATGAAGTCATCTCTGTTTGGGCTCACGTGTACCGTTGCTCCAGAGTCTGCAAACCAGACGTCCGGGTGATTTGTCATCCCACAGGTCCATATGATATTGGTATCAGTTACAGTGTTCACCGTATTGGTGTGTTTTTGTTCCCCTTTTTCTCTGAACCTTTCTGGGATTTGACCTTCTTGCCCCCCTCCTTTTGCCCAACACCTAGCCCTCGTATGACCATCTTTTCCACAGTTGTAACATTTGAAAGTCGGCTTTCTTCCAGTTTGGAAGACGACATTTGAGCCCTTTTGGTTACTTGAGTTGAGTCCTTGTCTACGGACCCACTCGGTATTGACTCGGTTGATAATTATTTTGGGGTCTAAGGTGCCTCCTAACGAGCCTATTACAGGATCCCAAGAAGGCGACGGGAGGGACATTGTGATGATACTGGCAAATTGTGGGTCTGGGATGCTCACTCCAACACCCCCACAGGCTTCTCGCAGTCTTTGGAGCTCTGCCAAATGAGCAGGAATTGTCTCGAGTCCTTCGACAAATCTTTTGGAACGTAGCTGATTCTGGATGAGATTTTGCGCGATTGGATCGGCTAGTGCGTATCTATCTTGTAATTTGTCCCATGCCGCTTGTGCTGATGTGCAGTTCAACCCAGCTTGTACGTTGGGTTTTATATTCATCAAAATAGTGGACAGGGCCTGCGCATCTCCCTCTACCCACTTTGCATAGTCATCGATGTTGCTTTCAGGCGGCTTGGTCTTCGTTCCGGTCACATAAGGCCACAGTCTTGCCCCAATCAAATAAGGGGTTATCCTATTCTTCCAAAAATTCCAGTTTGACCCATTTTCATCTAGACACTCCGCTTCATCGTATCTCAAGATTTTGAAGCCGTCTGTCATTTCTTTCTTCGGATATCAAAGGCACGTGCGTAAATGTGGGAGTTCAGTTGGTTCTTATTTAGTTTAGGGCAGGGCCCATAACCTGTTAAGAGTTCTAAAGACAATGGTTCAGTCTTCTGAAGGGAAAGACTCGATGACATTAGAAGATCTACCTAAAGACAATGGCTAAGTAGTGAAAGTAAGTCACTACATATCACAAAGCATAAGGAATGGTACTCACTTCAGTCTTCTGAAGGGAAAGACTGAAGTGACGAAGAAATGAACGGTACTACTTATAGTCAAGACTGAGTGGCGCCTAACAATGAAAAAAGGGGAAGAATAATGAAGCGGAAAATATGGAGAAAACTTATGATACGCATAACAAGATAATAGAGAAATACGGCCCCAGCACCGGTCCAGAGCAAGTCTAAGCAGGATTGGCATTGTGATAGAAAGGGCTGGGTGGTTGGGGAGATGATGGAACTGTGAGACATACGGCTGTTATTCTTAACACCACTAGGTTCGTTGTGGTTGCCTGTAGTGTATTCAGCCTCGTCTCTAGATCCTGCTTCTCTCTTCTCTCTCTTAGTAATTCCTGCTCTATACCGGCCAGTCGGTCCAGTAGCTCCTGGGCTGACAGCAAGTCCATGGAGGATAAGTTTTCCTTTTTATAGTGAATGAGGAGGGGCTGCTGCTGTCGTTACTTCCGAAGAGTTTCAATTCGGAGTTGTACGAAAGGGGCAGCCGGTGCTCAAGGGAGAGAGTTTTCTACTGTAAGGGCAACCTAAGCAGGTGTTCTACCCTCGGGCGGCGCACTGGCAAAGGGGGATCCAAAGCTTTAGTAGGGTACTTAATACATGGGGGGCTAGCCTACCTGGCAAAGGGGGATCCAAAGAGAAAACTCTGAGGAGCCCTTTGCCCACTAACTATCGTATATAAGTGCCATCGCTAAGGCGCTCCGTGCTCTATCGGGCTTTGCCCTCCTTCCCGACTGGGAAGTTCCGCCGGGGTCTCGACACCAAGAATGAACGACGAAAGGGGAGCCAGGGATCGTAGTCAGCGTTTCTGGGGGGTGCCCACCAACGGGGAAGACAATCTGGCGCAGGGCACATTTGGTGCTGCCAAGGGTATGTCGAGCGGTCCTCGGTCGGTAGGTGTGGAATATGGGCACGTCGGCGTTGGTTGGGATTCGGAATTGGGGGTTCCCCTGACAGCAACGGACATCACTCCATTTGGATGCCCCACCAGTATGCGTTCAATCTCCCCCATAGTAGCATTCCAGATGCGAACTGCAGAGTCGCCACACCCAGACACAACACATCTTCCGTCAGGCGAGAATCCAACGGAGAATAAAAATGATGAAGGGTGTGACATGATATGCTCAAATGATCCCCACAACTCGGCCATGCCTACCACTACTCTAGGTAAGTAATAAAACAATGTCGGATGGTGATGTCTTATCAGTGCTCGTTTAGGGATCCATGCGAGCACTGAGCCATATGTGTTCATGAAGTGATCTTTCATTGGCTCAAACGCCATCTGCAGAAATCGACGAGCATCCTCGAGTAGCAACTCATGGCTGGCACTAATCTTGTAATATTTCTGGGAAAATAGTGGGTTAAATTTCTCTACCATGTTGATTACTAACCAAGTTGGCTGTTTTTGCTATGCTAAGAGACCTCATCCCAGACCCAAGCTCTCCCAGTGTACTCAGGCACTCAAGCCAGTGCAATAAGTGTATATTGGCGAATGTCCCAAGTTCTCTGAGCATCGGTAGAATGTTTGCAGATGGGGATGCAAGTGCCTCTATGAGATGGGAGGCCCATTAAAAGCATGAGTATCTGATAGTCTCAGGAATAATGCTAGGATCAGGGATTTCATGGGCTAGTCCGACTATACCACGATCAGGTAAATCACAGATGTTACACCAGAGAGAGGTATTCAACCTCTGGAGACACTTGACCACCAGTTTGTGGTGGGTGTCTGAAGAATCAATGCTGTGTCTATAGCAATGTTTCGGATTGATGATGAGCTCTCCAAAAGAGGAATGAAAGATGGTGATGGGACTATTGTCGGTGATATGGATCATGGATTGTAATGGCAACAAGGCACATTGAATGTCATGTGTTTCTAGATCCAGTAGCAATGCCATATGGTCCATGGACAGTAGTGTTTGAAGGCAGACCACCACACCCAGTAAATCATGTCCTGTCAGAGTTCCACTCTCAGCTGGCTGGTGAAAGGCCAAGTCTACAATGTGTTGGTAGAGCCTGTCAATCGGCTCCGTATGGGGCGGCGACAAGAAAGGAGAACCGAGTCGGGTGATCTCCATCAACTGAGACCTGTTATATTTATTTATGGTACCGATATAACGAACGGCCATGGCAGCATAAATGAACAGGTCTGCGCACAGATCGAGAAGAATTCTGAACTGATTTGTAGGAGGCCACAAAAGGCAAGCCCGACGAGAATCTATCCATCGCGGCAATTTCATCCAACAAGTGTTGAAGGTATGTGCGAATATCATTTCGTACTGCATCCTGTGTGGCTTCCTGAAGGGAAGTTTTGATGATGACTGTGATATCCAGAGAATGAATAGAATGGGTCCTAAAAACCCTTTCAATCCAACTCTCAGGTCAGCTTGTAATGAAAACTTTGAGCGGTATGTTGGTCATGCCATCAAGGATAGCCTTGATCAACATTTCAACTGTCCCTGATGAGGAGCATTCGTCCAAGGCATCTATAACAATAATGTAATAAACCCCTTGTTTGTTTTCAGTAGCGGTCTTGACGGGATTGATAACCAGGGACAGGAATTGCTCAGATAGATCATTAAGGTCAGCCACATTACACTTCCTCTTCAAAACCTCTTCTATGGCAGATTGTATTTTTGCGTTTGATTGAGAAAGCTGGCTGGCGATTGTAGGGATGATGCAACATGCATCTGTCAATCCTGAGCAAGAGCAGAAGAAGCTGCCCCCAAGCTTGTTTTGCCCATCTAGACGTTTGCAGAGGGTGTGGGCGATAGTTGTTTTCCCTGTACCAAGCTGGCCGTTGAGCCAATAGATGTTTGGAGTTGAAGGATCATGCGCCCAGGCTTCTAGATCGGCCAATATCTGCACGCGGGTGTCTGGCATGCATCCATGTGGTTGGTCACCTTTGGCGCCGTACCGCATATCATAGGATGCGTGATCCGCGGGTTTGAGTAATGCTAATGGATCCTGGGAAACACCTGCACTGTCTTGAGTATGGAAACAATGTCATCAAGTGGCACTGTGCTTACTAAAGGTATGGGGAACAACCACATCACTCTGTGCATCTGCAAAAAACTCTCAGTAATGGTTAGGCTAACAGAATGCCTTCAACAATCTCACAGATTGAGACATTTTCCCAGTGGGTGATTATGCCTGCTTGCAATGACATGGATTGCAGAATTTATTAAATGAGTTTCAGCTTGAAACTGACATCGATTGCATGAAATGATGGTAGAGAGACACTGGGTCAAAAGATGAGGGTGGGTGTTTGAGCTGGCAGATTCACATGCGAGGGTGATGCAGCGCCAAGACCAATGTTGTATGCAAGTGCTACTACTCCTTTTGTCCTTTTGCTCTCTGAGGAGTGACGCCGACCACCCACTTATGGTTTTTATTCTAAAGACTTTCAAGAATATGTTTACATGTCCTTGGAACACATATGATTCTCCAACCGAATATCTCCGCTGGGCAGCCAGTCACCAAAGGTCAGCGCCTAATATACTATTATACCTGTCACATAGTACAAGGGGGTACACCAAACTCATCCTTTATTGTACTGGCAAGAAGGTTTGAGTCAAAAAAAAAAAAAAAAAAAAAAAAAGACCAGTGCTGATAAATGACTGAGGAAAAACAACCCTTTGGCTTGATAACACAGATGAAGTTTTTACAAACAAGTGCAACCTAATGGGGTGAAATAATTCCCATATGTAGTCATAGTATTAAGGTAATTTTCCTCATGTGTGGGTGGTCCTGATGCAACAGATAATTTAGGATTGAAACCCCTGGAATTCAAAGTGACAGTTCTGACATGAGGACAAAACAATCAATGCTAGAATATTCCTCTACAGAAGCTAGAATGTCCAATCTCTAAAGAAAGCAATAATGAATAAGTAAAGATAGAATGGTCTCATTCTTGGTTTGGTCCTCTAAAATACTGTAAATCTCTAATAAATTTGACTCAATATATATCCCATGGATTCAAATGTTGAGTAACACAATACATAATACCAAGTTGATGTTAGGATCTTGCCAATGAGGTCCCCATTCCCTCTCTAGGAAATTACAACTTCCATTTTATAGTATTTATAGTATAATTCCATTTACTTCGCTGGATTTATGCTGAGTTTGAAAAGATGCCGGCCATGCCGGCCACATACCCATCCCCAGAATCCGTCATACTCAGTTCACAGTGCAGGGTCAATGTGGAGTTTGAAATATGCTGTCCAGCAAAGCGGCGCCAAACTCCTGAACATTGGTCATCTTACTTACAACAACACAGCACAGCGTCGCACCACACCAAAGCCACTGGCCTCCTAAAAAAAAAAAAGAAAAAAAAAAGACTGACACATGCAGAGGCTGGTGGTTCATACTACGACGCACCAGCAGACAAATGAGAATGAAGACAGGTAAATTAATAATATTAATATTATTTTTGTTTTGTTGACAATTCACAGCACCACACTGTACCAAAGCCACCAGACCAGGCAGGCCGACAACAAAATAAACCAATAAGAATCAAAAAATAAATTGACATACATGGAGGCTGGCAGCTGATACTACAATGCATATACTGTCCTGCCTCCAAAGCTGAAGCAATCAGACCTGCTGCCATCTCCTAATCCAAATCTCACTTTTCCTGATATTCAGACACTGTAGGGTGCTTCTTCTTGTTATTAATAAGTATCTACAAACCCTGAGAGCATAACATGACAGCCATATTGAATGCCCAGTCATGATAATTTGTGTCTGACTGTATGGGAAATTTTGGAGAGGTGGTATCATCATTGGAGGTGGATGTAGACATGGTTTTTTCTGGTGAGGTTGGTGTGAAGATTGGTGTGTTGTGGGTTAAATAAATGAATGGATTGATATGCCTCATCTATGGGTGCTTAATTTTGTGTTTAAGCGATGCACAAATGGAGCAGATATCGGCAGAATATGATACAGAAAATGTAAAGACAAAGTGGAACACCAAGCAGTGGCCAAGGAGGGTCCTAAGGAGGGTCCTAAGGGTCCTAGAGGTTGGAAAAATGGTCGAAATGGCACCAGTTACTCCCCAACAACTTCAGAAATTCAGGGCTCAGAATAGGATGGCACAACCTCACTGCAAATCAGGTAAACTGTTAAGAATCTGCAGACCACAGGTTCCAGCACCCAAGGATGACAAGAGGCCTCAGTCAACCAGCAAACTAGTCAAAGACTAGGCCAGGGGTGTGGCTTTGCAACACTAGGCAATGAGGAAGGATCCTGTCCTACCACTGGCTGGCTGAAGTCCTTAGGAGGTTGTTAAGCAACTGCTGGGAGAAGCTGAGGGGAAGGAAAGGGAAAAGAGAGCTGTAATAGGGCAAAACAGCAAAGTTGGTGTAATTGTTGAGGTGCTTTTATAGTGCCTAGATAGGCTCTGATCAGGGATCAGTTGCTGGCCAATGATAGAGGGCCTAGAGAAGTACAAAACACAATAGGTGGTGTTATGTAGATGTCTATAGATAAAGCATGGGGCCCATAACCTGTTGGAGTGCAAAAGTGAAAACTGTGTTATTATGTAAGCTAAATTCAAATTCAACTCAAAACATTGAAGGTGTAATACATAAAACAAGTCATATCTGGCCAAATACCAGTCATACATAAATGGAAACATAAAAGAGGACTTTAGTGTATCTCAACAACATCACACTTGCCATCACACACATGTCACACTTGCTGTTGTGCACATGTCACACTTTCCGTCACACACTCATTGTGCTGACTCACCATGTCCTTGTTTTGCTGACTCACCATGTCCTTGTTGTGCTGACTCACTGCATCTACCACTACTGAGCATTGTGCATTTGTCACACTCGCCATCATGCACTCATTGCACTGACTTGCCATGCTGACTACCATTGCATGTGCAATGGCCCTCTGCACACTGCTCCCACCTCCCTCATGAATCCATGTCATCCCATCATGTATCATCACTCCAGGGTTTGGTATGGAGCAAAAGGGTAGTCTGTGGAAGATGTGGCCTATGTCCCTGGGTGCAGCTGGGAATTGCCTGTGGAGCTCTTGAGTTTTCCATCTTGTGTTCCTCATGTTCTTCTCTGACACCCATGAATTATCTTCTCTGGGGTACCCAATCCACTTCACTAGATACTGCAGCACTCCTCTGTGCATTCTGGAGTTCAGAACTTCCTCCACTTCATACTCTACTCTTTTTGGTGTCATCACTGGTGGAGGGGGTGTTGGCTTTTGTTGTATGGAGGATGTGGGTGTTTGGATAGTGCATAGCAGGACTGTATTAAACACAGGATGGATGTTCTTCTAATTAGGGGGTTGTCACAGTTTATAGGCATGTTCTCCCACTTTTGCCACAATTGGGAATGGGCCATAACATCTGTCTTCAATTTTTTTTAAGGTCAGTCAGTAGTGATATTAAGGCCTTCCAAGTAAACCTTGTCCATTACTTGATATTGTGGTATGTCTTGCCTTCCTTTGTCAAAATACTTCTTCATGTCTGATGCTGCCTTTTCTAGTGCTATTGCTGCCTCCTCTCTTATTGTCTTCATCCTTCTCTCAAACACATCTGCTACCTCTGTTTCTGCCTCCCATCATGGCTCTGTGGACTTCCTTAGATGCTATCCATAGTTTAAGTAGAATGGAGAGTACCCTGTCGACACTTGGATCTTGTCATTATAGCTGAAATCTGCCAATGGCAACCATTCTACCTAGTTATCCTGCCAATGGTTGACAAACAACCATAGATACTGCTCTACCCCTTAGTTGATGTGTTCTGTTTGACCATCTGTCTGGGGATGATAGGCAGTCAAAGGGTTCATCTTTATCCGTAGCAGTTGGTATAGGTCTTTTGTGAACTTTGAGATGAATTGAGAGCCTCTGTCACTGATCACCACTTCAGAGAGTCCAAAGTCCCTCCACACCATGTCTCTGAAGATCCTTGCATTCCCTTCTGATATAACCTCTCTATTTGTCAGTGCCAATCTAATTCGTTTGGACAGTCTATGCACCACCACTATAATTGTGTCATATCCCAGGCTTTGTGGTAATTGGGTGATGAGGTCCACCAATATGTACTGCCAAATCCTTGTTGGAATTGCATTTGGAGCTGGAGTCCCCCTTGGTTTTGCTGGGAATGTCTTTATTTGTTGACACCTACTGCACCCATCTACATATGTTCTAACATCTCCATGTATCCTTGGCCACCAGTAGTTCCTGAGGATAAGTTCTGTTGTCTTGAGCCTCCCAGGATGTCCTGCAGTAGGTGTGTCATAGTGTAGATGAATGATTTCCTCCCAAAGCTTCCTGTTCTTTGGTATGTATATCCTTCCTTCACATATTATAATCCTGTCAGCAACAACAAGAGCTTCAATAATAGAGAGAGGAAGAGGGAAATGAGAAATGATACTTGTTGGTGTATTAACCAGCTCAAGACTGAGCTTTAACTAATTACCTAAGAACTATACATATGGTCTGGTGGAGTAGTGGAGTCCAATACCAAGTAATAGAGAAAGGAGTGGAGAAATCATGACAGATCCCCTCTTCTTCCTTCCAATCCATCTCTCCACTCTCTACCCTCTCTCTGACTTTGCTCTCTATGTTCTTTGCCTTTCTGATTCATTTCATCAGGTCTTCCTCCTCTCCTCTAAGCTCTCCTCTTATCACTTGGAAAAACTCTTGCTTCAACACTGTAACTCCAGTATTGTCTCCTTCTACTCCCTGTTTATGGTCTTCCTGTCTCAAGAGGAGGTCAGCTTTCTTGTTGAGTTGACCTGGTTGATGCTTCAGGATAAAATCATAGTCTGCCAATTCGAGTGACTACCTGGCCTGGCAGCAGTTCAGCTTTCTTGCCATCATAAAGTATTCTAGGTTCTTGTGGTCCATCCATATTTCAAATAGTTGTATCACCCCTTGCAGATAGTGCCTCCACTCTGCCAATGTGTCAAGTACATATACTGAGACCCAGTAATTCAGCAGTGCTGACTGAGCATTCATCCTATGTCCACATCCAAGTGTCCATATTGCATGTATATTACTTGGTATGCCAGTCTCAGCTTGGCACATCCACCACCCACATTCCTTGCCCATTACCCCTTGCATACTCTACACCACTCATCATCTATTAATTCCTCCATGCCTACTCCTCGTTCTTTAATCCACCTCACCTTGGGACTTCCTGTCCTTGTATTATCCTCGGCCATGGCACCCATTGTTTTATAGATGGTAACTCCCTATTGTCTTATCCTTGGCCACATTCATATCATTCTATCTTTTATTTTTCTATCCCCATTTACATTCCTTCATTCTAATTTTACTCATTGTGGACAATACCCACATGCTCTGCATACCTTATTGTCCCACATTCCTTATTCCACATGTTGCTTCTTAAAACCATAAGTAGGGCATGCATGTACATATTTCCTCATTCTGGGTATCAACTAGGCTTAGGCCCTCTTATATTCTCCTCCTCTGTTAAGTCCTCTACTTGGGCTGGAATCATCGGCATCCTCCCAAGTACCCTGTCTGTTGCAAATCAGTGGCACACACAGAAGAGTAGGGTGTAACACACAAGTACATTGAAGCCAAAGCCACTACTTCTGGCCTGTAGGACTTGGCTGTTCCCATCCAACATCTTGGCTCTCCCAAAGCCTGACTCAATGCCTGCATAATGGCTAGCATCTCCTTGTCATGTATATCATAATTCCTCTCTACATCATTGAGTGCCTTGGACATCTAGGCCACCAGTTTCCAGGTTCCTTGTTGCATTTGCAACAGGATTGCATGAATGGCAAAGTCTGAACTATCTGCTTCCACTTGGAATAGGTCCTCATCTGTTGGGAAGGCTAGCATTGGTGCTGCTGTTACTGCTACCTTAAGAAGTTGGAAACTTATCAACTGTTTTGGCCCCCAGTTCCATGGCTTGTTTCCTGTTAGTTCATGTAGTTGTTTGGAAATGCTTGCGAAGCCTTGGATAAAGCGGTGATAGAAATTGACAAAACCCAAGAATTGCTACAATTCATTCTTCGTCCTAGGACCTGGCCACCTACTCACACCTTCCACCTTCACTGGGTCCATCTCTACCTTCCCTTTTCTCCCCACCAATCCCAGATATTCCACCTTCTCCTTCTCAAACTCACATTTCTCTGGTTTGAGATATAGATTGCATTCTTGTAGCAGGGCCAAGACACACTTGACAGTCCTTCTGTGTTTTTCTAAGTCTGTCAAGTAGATAATGATATCGTCTATATAGGTGCTGATGCATCCTTCATTGATCAATTCATGGAAGATGTCATTCATCATCATCTGGAACATTGCAGGGGAGTTAGTTAATCAAAAGAACATGACCAGCAGTTCTAAGAGCCGTTGGTTGGTGATAAAGGCTGCTTTGTGTTCATCTCCTTCTTTGTGTTTATCTCCTTCTTTGACTCAGACATTATTATATCCCCACCTAATGTCCAGCTTAGTGAAGATGAGTGCATGATGTAGTTTGTGGATTACTTCAGAAATCAGTAGCAGTGGATAGCTGTTCTTGATTGTCATCGCATTTAGCCTTTGGTAGTCCTGCACTGGCCTGCCATCTTTCTTTTTGATGAAGAAGAATGGTGATTCAATGGGAGAATTAGATGGTGGGATCTTCCCTGACTTCAGGTTTTCTTCCAAAAACTCATCTAGGTGCTTCTGTTTCTCCAGACTGAGTGGATATACCTTGCTTGAGAATGGTTCAGCCCCTGGCTTTAGTTCGATTGCATGGTCCCACCGCCATCATTGAGAAGGTTATTGTCAAACCCCTCCTTTGAGAAGACCCCTCTAAAATCTTCCAGATAGTGTGCTGGCATCATTTCTTCCACTGTCCTCTGCTTTTTCTCCTTCTGTGCCTCCTCTGCCAGCTTCTGTGAGTGTGTCCTGGCCATCCATTCTTCCTCCTCCTCTGCATATATCCAGGTCATGAATATATGGTCTCCCTCCTCTAGTTCTTCCTCTTCTTCTCCTACATCATCCTCCTCTACACCTGCTTTTGACATTCCACATTCCAAGGCACATTGGTCAAATGTCATCTCTCCTGTCTTCCAATTGACATTTAGATTATGCTTCTGAAGCCAGTTGAACCAACAATGAGGTCTGTCTTTCCAGTATTAGTGACTGCAAGACATCTTTTTCACTCCTGCCCCTCCTGAAAATCCTCCTTCTTCAACATGTCCAGCACCTCCCTTTTTTCCTCTTTTGTCTACCCATCCATTGTTGCTCTAACATTCTGTATACCTCAAGGTTTGGGACAGTTTCGTGCTATGTGTCCTTGCTCTCTGCAGTTGAAGCATGTCACCACCCTCACTGGCTTCTCTCAAGCCTGATCAATCTCCATGAGTTGTGGTCCCAAAGTGGGTAGGGGAGCAAGTGGCTGAGCTGGAGTAGATTGCAGGTTCCTTGGAGCCTGCCATATCCTTGGTCCTATAGTCCCCCTTTTTGTTGCTTGGTATTCATACAATGGGTGGTCAAAATGGAGGGCATATGATTTCCACTTGTCATACATTGTTAGAATGATCTCCAGTGTGTAAATCTATTCCACCACCTGTGGGGACAGGTTCTTCTTGAGCAAGGCAACATATCCTTCATTATTGTACCCTGCCTGTGACCTGTGTTCCTCAAACTCCACGAAGAACTCTGTTGCTGGCCTTCCTCCTTATCTCAGCTGCTCCAGCTTTCATTAATCCATTTCTTTCTTATTTGGGTCATGGAATGTTATCAGCAGCTCAGTATGGAATTCCTCCCAACTCTGATAGCTGCGTGTTCCTAGTTCTAGTTCCCCTGTGACACAACTTGTCCATTGAGCTGCAAACTTCATCTTCATATAGGACAAGGAAAAGCAGATCTTGTGCATATGGTCTACTTTTAAATATGATGTATCATCCTCGAATTTTATGTAGAGCTTGTGTAGGAAGATATCAATCTTCTCTGATGAGCCATCAAATGGTTCTGGTCTTGCAATTTTGCTAGCTGATGGGATAGAGGAGGTGGTTGTAGATGTCAGCTGGGGTGTTTGGGCTTGTAGTGTTGCTAGGTGTTGGTTAAGATGGTGTGTCTGGTTGTTCACCATTACAGTCAGGTCTGCATTGTTTTGCTACAGGCCTGCGAGAATTGTTGTAGAAGATCAACATCCATGATGGGGTGTTGTAGAGATATGATAGTCTTGAGCTAGTATTAGCAACAACAACAGCTTCAATACTTGGGAGCAGAAGAGGGGTTTGAGCAATGATACTTGTCAGAATATTGACCAGCTCAAGACTGAGCTGTAACTAAATACCTAAGAACTGTACATATGGTCTAGTGGAGTAGCGGAGTCCAATAACAAGAAATAGATAGAGGAGCAGAGAAATTATGACAGTTCTGGCCTTATGGATTATTCCAGAGCACCGAGTTGCATGGATCACCTCCACCCATATCTGGATGCGACAGCCATGAAAATCAATAGAAATGAAAGGTCTTCTTGAATCCAACCAAGGCAAGGACATATAGTATGGGATAAGCAAACTTAACCAAAAATTTCAACCCAATTTTCTGGCAAAATCGGCTCATTGAAATCGATAATAGACCATTAAATGAAGTATCTAACATCAAATTAAAGTCAATATAACCAGCCAATTTTTTTTTTATAAAATTATGTTCATTTTGGACATGTCAAAATTTTGGCCATACTCCCAAAAAAAAAAACTCAAAAATATGGAAAAAATGTGGAAACAATAGTTATGATTGAGTAGTGTATGATTCTGGTAAAAGTTCAAAAAAAAAAGAAAAAAAAAACTATATACCATATACATAAACAAATAAATACAAATACAAAACACAAGATCTGTCAAGCTTCAGGTACTGACAGACTTCGGTACTGCCGAGGGGTGTTGGAAAAAGGTCAGGCAGACTATGGCCAAGTCCTGCAGGCCAAGAGTAGTGACATTGGCTTCAACCTGCTCATGCGTTGCACCCTACTTGCCGTGTGTGCCACTGGATTTGCAACAGACAGATACTCAGGGGGATGCTGATGATGCTGGCCCAAGTCGAGGACTTAACAGAAGAGAAGAAGGTAGAAGGGCCTAAGCCTAGTTGATACCCAGAATGAGGAAATATGTACATGCATGTCCTCCTTATATAGGTTAAGAAGTGACATGTGGAATAAGGAATGTGGGAAACAAAGTATGCAGAGTATGCGGTCATTGTCCACAACAAGTAAAATTAGAATGATGGAATGTAAGCGGGCATAGAACAATGAAGGATAGGATAATAAGAATGTGACAAAGGATAGGACAATAGGAAATGCCCAATTATAAAACAAGGGCTGTAACCAAGGATAAAACAAGAGCAGGAAGTCCCAAGGTGAGGCAGACCGAGGGGTGAGGAGTAGGTGTGGGATGGGAATGAGGAATGTAACCAATATGTGCATCTAGCCGAGAACAACTCATTGAGTGGCTCGTACTTGGTTACTAGCGGAGTATTTTAGTCGGTACCACCAAGTTACCAAATCCTCAGTACATGTACTTGACAAGATCCTCCAAATCACCATCTCTCAACTGCTGCACCCACTCACGGGATCCTGCCTCTTCACATCCATGTGCCCTTTTTACCATGTTCTCTCATTTCCCTCATAATAATTAAACATTGATGGTGTGCGTAATGCACAAGATGGTTGACCCCTCTTTGATCTGCTACCATCCACTTTTAGGGTGGCCAGAAGTATCTCTCCACAAACAGGCAGTACTGTTCAGAGGTTGTAATCACTTTCACATTCTCCATTGACAATACCTTCTTTTCCATCACATCTTCCTCCCACATTACCTGATACAAAGTCTTACACCATCCAGCATACCCTCCGTCGACCACCGTTTCCACTCCCCCTAATACGATAGCCTTCCCATAAAACTGCAGCCTGGTGTACAAAGGTATGAACTCTACTCAGCAGCTTCTGTCTTGATATACCTCTGTGCTCTCTCTTACACATCCACAGATCCCATTCCCATAAATTCCAAAGAATTACTGCGCACCAAATCGATCGTGGATGCTGGATGAGACCTTGGAACAAATGTATGTGCTCTTCAAACTACACAAATAAACCATTATGGAGTCACTCCTGACAGTCCTTTCCAGCCTGTGTAAGTGCTTCATAGGTTTAGAGACCTGCACATCAATTGCACCAACCAGGTCATGGTAGAGGTGATCCCATGGGCAAAGGCATGCTCTGCAGGGACATTGTCGAGCAAGTCGAGCAGCAAGGCATGGTGTGTTAACACGAAGGCATTCTATATATTTCTTTCTATTCAACACCTGTATTTCTAAATCCTGATCACTTCTATGCATATATGCTCATAATCAAGTTACACATGTTCTCTATGTATTCCTTGAATATATAGGGTGAGAAGTGCACATAATGGAGTAGTCCACATCAGTCTCGTGCATTATGGCACTGTGACAGCAGTCGAGAAGATAATCCGAGCATTCAGTGGCATGTTATCGAATGAGCCAATACCTTGTACATCCACTCACGATATAATGGAGGGGAAATATGGGCAGTTTAGCTTCGACAATAACGACATTTGGGATGAAAAATTGTGCTGAAAAGGTTCAAAAATTTAGCCATACTTAAAACTCATTGGAAAAACTTCGGAACATGTTTTTTTGGATGTATTTTGACATTCTGAATCTGAGTCTAACATTAGTTTGGCAAAAAAATTTCCTGATCACTCAAAACCAAATTGGTTGAGTTTGCTTGTCCCATACTGTAGCCACAGCAAAAGGCACCTCTTGAGGCCCCAGTTTTACACGTGTGAGAGAGGAAATTGCAGCAGAAAAGGACAATTGAGTCAGACTGGTTATGGGTGCAGATGCGAACACGGATGCATTCTGCCACCAGATTCCAAGTTTTCCTTTGAGAGTCACAGCAGACATCTTACATCAGATGATAGCCAAACACAAGGAGCAGCACACCGTAATCTCTCCATGTAATCTCTCCAAATGACAACAGGTGGCCTGCCAACCTATTTTTGGACAAGTCTGTATGGAAATGTATTTAACTGCTCAAACGGTCTGTTCAGGGCCCAAGTGATTTTGCCTTCTGTTCTTCACTTGCATCTGTCTAGTGTCTCTTCACTCGCATCCGTCTAAAGTTTCCTTGTACTGTGGACTCCCGAGATTGCAGCTCCCCACCTCTTTCCTTAGAGTCTTTGAATACACGCTTTCAAAAGCTCCAAAACCCCGGACTTGGCATCGCCCTATGCATGGTGCAGACACAAACGAAGCTCTTGCTTTGCCAAGTCGGATATCATGTGGACGCATACATGACCTGGGGTCATGATGAGGAACTTCTTGGCGGGCTGGAGGCAAGGGGTGTCGCATACGTGGAAGACAGGACGTGAAGCTGTGAGAGTGGCTAGGAGAGAGGTGGCATCCTTGTTATATACGTGGATATAATAGGCGGCCATCACGGCCATCGCTATAGGGTTGTGGTGTATATATGTATGATCAGGGAAGTGCTTGAGGCAGGTGCATGTGACAGTATGTTGATGTAGGAGGAAAGGGACGGGTAAAGGCTGAAATTCTGGTGGAGTGCAGTACAGGCGTGTGTTCGGAGGGAAGATAGTTGGTAATAGACAGCGGGAGGCCAGTCAGCAGTGTTGTTGTGTTGTTGTGACAATAGTGGCAGCAGCTTGAATCGCTGAAGGGGATATACGAAAGTAAAGCCCATTTTGTGCGGTCGGGAAAGGTCTCGTAGACTGCTGAAAACCTGGTAAATAATGTCAGTGAAAAGCTTTGTGGTCCTCTTTGAGGAAATAAATGCATAGTCAGAGTGTATTGGGAGGTAAGGGGGGGAGGATTTTCAGTCGAGGGGAGCATGGTGGCACGCAGAAAAAGATGTGGGCAAAACCACATGGAACGGGCGTTAGCCACACATTTACGCAATGTCCTTGACTCAGCTACTTGAATAACTAATCCTATTCTGCACTCAGCAGGTACCCATCCTACATACATACATCCTATATATAGCATCAGCTGGGTTATTGTGCACACGGGTAGGATGTAGTGTGGATGATGAACCGAACTGTCCCCCATCTAACAATTGTATTTCCGTGTCCACTAAATGTATCGTTCGGAGAAGAACATTGCTGATGCTCCCCTGATTTTCACTCACACCTTCTGCAAACTCTTACTCAGGCACTGGAGAGTGCAGGATATTGTGGTGATCCCACTGATTATCCAGTGGCTATGTATGTATCCTGGTGGTTGTTGGTCATGTTTTACCATCCCCCATCATCGTCTGTTGACATTGGACACCAGAGTAGATGACCAGGTATAATGCAAACTGGGAATGCACATCAAGTCCATAACACTTCTTGCATGGCAGCGACTTCGTGAGCAAGCCATCAGATTCCCTCCCCCACTACAGGAAAAAATCCTCGACTTCGTGGAAATTATATTTAGCTTATGTGCACCTACCTTCAAACTCAATTTTGTTTTGAGATAAGTATAATAGAGGCCATCAATTGACTCATGGACAGCAGCAGCAGTTTTATCGCATCAAGAAACCCATCAATGTCTAGGGATTACAGAGGCTGGTTGATATCCCAAGAGTGTGTTATCTTAGTGTCTATGGAGTGTTTACAGGGTAACCGTGCATGGGCAAACAGATCAATACCAACCTATCTTTGCCACGTGTGGATTGTACTGCTCAGGTTCTTGACAGGATTGAGCATGATGCATTAGGCAACTACTCATCGTAGTGTGAAGGTTTGCGGTTAAGTTGAGAGTGCTAACCTCTCATAATCATTGTCAAATCTTCTGACTAACGTACATGTAAAATGCACCGGTTAGGATTGCATCCCTTGATGCACAATCATCACCTGTTGCTGGTAAACGAGCGAAAATGTGGATGTTATATAACAGCCTGTTGTCAGATTACTTGACCATGGCACGTCTCAATACTCGAAAAAAGGTGTGTGTATGTGGGTCGCACCTTAACAATCGTCCTGGATTTTATCCAATGAAAGTTGATCATTTCTTGTCCTCACGATTGCAGGTGCCGTCAAAAAAAGTCATGCAGACATTTCAAGTAAGAAACCATTCCTATGGAATGTTCATGTCTCCAGTGTGAGTGATGTATGCATTTGTTTGAAAAATCACTACTGCCACAAATATGTAGAACAATGCAGTCTGCTACACCATGTAGCTGGCAAAGCAAGCCACACCATTCCTAGACTACTAGGAGATCCAATATTCATACCACACACTCTATGCTATATTCAAGCCACCAAACATTTTCCTGACTACATCAATATTGCACTGAAACAATAAAGTGTTACCCCCTCTGTCTGGCCTTTGTTCTAGCAGACTCAACCCCCATGATGGGCACCTTGTGCCTCATATGCCTCCCCAGCTTGCACTCAAGTCAAACTGCACTGTAATACCATACTCAGCCAGTGACTACCCCCTCCCCTCTCCCTTCCTCATCCAGGTCTTATTTTTTTCTTGTCAAATTTTCTCTTGTTAATCCACCTAAGGCATGGGATGGGAATGTATTTACACCATAGTTATCGTGCATCATAAAATCCTGATGCTTCGAGCACTTTAATTGATAATCTATCTATATCTGGGGTCATATCTGGACACATGTTTACAGAGGAAGCAAGCACAGGGAAATTTGAATAGACTACTTTGGCATTTAGTGCTGGCTAATATATGCCACAGTAACCTATTGGTAGCTGTGTAAAGGTCAATTTTTTTGTACTCAGTGTTGAATTATATTAATCACTTGCATGCCAATGAGTATGTGTTCATCAAAACAACTTGCTATCCATTATCTGTGAACAGCATTATTCAAACATTACACTTACTATACAATAATTCAACATATATTCCTATCTACAATTCCCATTGAGTCCAAAGTCTATCCATATCATCATTGAAGTTTCATTCTGATTTGGTTGTTGTGAGGAACCCAATGCCAGCATAACATCATAGGGCCAGCACAGGAATGGCCAGCTACCATCCTCGTTATACATGTTCACTTTTGAGGGACATAGGTCATTTGTATGTAGTGTATTATGGTTTGTTCTCTTTTTCTTCCCCCAATCCCTGTGTAATATTTTTCTCCTATCTATATGTATTATCCCTCCTGTATCCATATCTCAAATATTTTTCCCACCTGTGATTCATATAATATTTAGCCTACATACCATAAAAACAAATTGGGATCACACTTTGCTTTTGTATGTCAGTCTGAAATCAGGGAAATTTAAGTTTATTGTTGTTGTCTGCGTAAATTGACATAAAAGTCTCTATAAATCTTTAATCTATACTCCAGGCTCTTAATCTTGTCATATACAGTTCCTGCTTTAATGTTTCGAAGTACAGAATGGGGCTGTAGACTTGTACAAGTGTTGTAAAAATAGAGTACACTTGACACAACATCGGAGTAACTGCCTATTGCTCTTTATTGTTCTCCTGATTCACAGTCAGAATTAGGGAAATGCACGGGTCAGGCCAACCCACACGGGTCACCGGGTTGGGTGTCCTTGGGTGTGGGTGCGGGTCAAGCCGTGAGCACCCATGACCCGGGCCGAACCCAGGGTGTCAACTCCGACACGAACGCGACAAATGTGTACGTGCACGTGCCAACATGAACGCGATGCCCTGAACACGACGAACGTGCCATATACACACGTGACGCCACGAATGCAACATACACGATGTGTGTGCACGCGTTGCAATGTATGCAATGTATTGCATGCAGGTGCGGTGCGCACCCGAGACCCATCGACCCGTGGGAAAAAACCCATGGGTTGATGGGTCTGGGTTTCTCATGGGTCAGGTGCAGGTCACCCACATTTGACCCGTGGGTGACCTGTGCCATTCCCTAGTCAGAATCTGTGCCTAAACTAAAGACTATAAGTAGTTTACATGTATTATCTGCGCTTCTTCAGCTCTTATGCTGAACTCACATGTTGCAGGTATAGTAATCAATATACACTAGCTCTTATGCTGAACTCACATGTTGCAGGCTTACTCTGCCAATAGAGTTGCCTTCACAATAGGTTATAGGCCCTGCCTGAATGCTCACCCAGCTTGAACACTGGATATATAGCCTACTCGACACCTTGTTCAGTCCATGCTCACCTTCATCCTATGCTGTGTCTAACACCCTACAGGTCCCTCATTTTAGTTGAGAAGTTCAACAGGACCAAACTGGGAGGACTGGCTCCACCAGCACATGGATGGTATATAGTGAGGAACACTGAGTTTTTATCGCTCATAAATGGTGCAGGCACAGTACTTGCACTTGCTGCATTTGGCTCTGTTTCTTTGTCACCCACTCTCCAAGCCCTCCTCTGGGCAACCTATTCGGAGAGCACGCAACTCTACATTGCAAACATTGCCCATCTGTTCAACACCACCGGGCTTTCACCAATGTGTTTGCTACCTGAACCATGTATTTGACCAGGCTTTCTGCAGGCATCCAACCATTGGGACTGCCAGAGGCATCAGCTCCCGTAGGCTATACCAGCCTGACAAATGCTGTCCTCAATGCCATGCCGGCCTACCTCCTGCTCTCTATTGCAGCACATCCTCACCCTCTATGTGTGCCGCTGCTGCACCATACCCACACCCTGGTCTACTCTCGCCATCGTTCATGCCTACCGCATCCTCATCGCACATTGCAGTGGCCACCTGCCCCTGTGGCATCTGATGCCAACAGCAAACATTTTGTCGCTGACATCAAGTGGTGGCATGTCATGCCAAAGTCAGCACAATGAGGAGCATGCACACCCAGACTGTACCTGCATACACATCGCCAGCATACACCTGAGCACCCAACCTCACTTGCCATCCTCCACAGTGAAAACCACAGGTGTGTCACTCACACTCCACATCGCTCATCCATATCAAACTACTTTCCTTGATAACATGCTGCACACTGTGCAAGAAAGGACAAAGGCCGAGATCTCTATTAAAGTCCTTGTCAATAGCTTGCCCATCTCTGAGGACAAGCTACTCAAGTACAGCTATCTCAATGCATTTTGCAAATTCCATATTCCTGGCCACCTCAAGTGACAGCACATACATTGGTTGTGGCAGCATGTACATAGCACCTTTCAGTGTGCAACCTATGTGGGCACTCTCATCACAATCTTCAATGCCACTAGTTCCATGTTCAATGCCCTATGTCTGCAAGATATTGAAGCTGCATTTTATCAGGCCATTAGAGGCCTCATCTTGCTGCTCACCATCACCATCATTGCATTACATGGTCACACTTGGCTGACAATCAGAATACACGCACACACACAAGACGCAACCCAAGACATGCACAATACTGGTATACATTCCTTTACCCAACAGCAGCCATGCTCACTTGCAGCCATGCTCAACCACAGCTGTACATGCAACAATGGCCACCCACCATCATCGGGAATACACCTAGGTTGCCAAATATGACTGGTGACAGACCACTTGTCAACTTGCCATGATGTGCGAGGGTGACTACGTGGAACTCACCACAAGTTGCAAGGCTGGCCACTGCCAAATTGCCACCATGTGACACCTGATACTGACTTGCCATGTCAAATGTGAGGTTAGCTACATGGTTGCTCACAACCACCCATGACAGGCCAAAATCGATTTTCTCAGACACACAAGATCAACAACACAATGGCTCACAGCATAATGCTAGCCACACACCAGCTTGCCTCTTACATGACACAGACTGCTTGTTGACTTGGCATGACATGCGAGGGAGACTATGCAGGAGTTCACAGGTGCAAGGCTGCTCACATAGCAGCTTGCCATTATTAGTGACACAGGCCCAACATTGACTTGCTCAGACATGCAAGGTCAATCACACGGCAGCTCACAGCACAATGCTACTCACCTAGCAGCTTGCCATCATTAGTGACACAGACCGGACACTGGCTCGCTATGATACACGAGGCTGGTCACACTGCTGCTCACTAACACACACGACATCATCACACTGAATTGCCATATACACGCAACACTGCTCATACACCAAACTCACTATAATGCGTAATGTCAGTTGCATATCAATATGTAAGACTATAACCCAGACCTGCTGATTCCTCAATTGTGGGAGAGAATTATGAAACAGTGTCAGGCACCGGACATACTGACAGGCCTCGGGAAAGCCGAAGGGGTCAGACGGGTAAAGGCCAAGTCCTGCAGGCTAGAAGTAGTGGCATGGCTTCAACGTGCTCGTGCGTTGCGCCCTACTTCCCATGCGTGCCACTGATTTGGGACAGAGGGATACCTGGGAGAGTGCCGAGGGTGTCGGCCCAGGTAAAGGACTTGAGACAGGAGAAGGGAGGACAAGAAGGCATAAACCTAGTTGATTTCCAGAACAAAGAACCATCTACATACATTGGCTACTTATATAGGCTAATAAGTGAGATGTGGAACAGAGTGGCACAAGGAATGGAGAACAATAAGGTATGAAGAACCATGTGGAGGTATTGTCCACAATGATCAAGAATAGAACAAGGAATGTGGATGATAATAGAACAATAAAGTATGGCTGAGGACAAAAGAGTGAATGAGGATAGAACAATGAGGTATGGCTGAGGACAAAAGAGTGAATGACAATAGAACAAGGGGAGTGGCCTGAACATAAAACAATAGTGCCACTGCCGAGTGACAACAAAGAGTGAATATCCTGAGGGTAAACAGGCAAGGGGAAGGACAGGGAATGAATGAATGACAATGAATAGAGAGGGTGAGATGAGGAAAGTGAACCAAATGATAGACCGAATGTACCGAGCCGAGGCTATACATGATGTGGGTAAGGGTCGGCCTGTCGGTACTGCCGAATAAATCAGAGCTTGGTATCCAGGGCTTGACAAACAGGGACTTTCTAAACACTTGAGAAATCCACAGTCATCTCAAACTAAACACAGCGACTCCATACACCTCACATGGCTTCACCTCTTGCATGCAGCACATCCTTTTTGACTGCTCATGTTCTCATGTGTCTGCAGTGTGCTGTCGCTGCACCTGCACACACCACTTCACGCAATGCATCTCAGTCAATTCCACCTGTGTTTCCTATACATCCGGAATGCACAGCTGCTGCACCTTATTCATAGCACACCAATCAATGTGACCTCTGCTGTCACCTGCCTCATCTCACCATTCTTGCCGGACATTGTTGCACTGTTCTCACCAGGCATCGTCTCATTGTTCTTGCCACACATTGTTGGGTACACCACTCGCACATCACTCACTCACCGCACATGGTGCATTGTACACACCATTGCTGCGGGTCGTCTGTGTCATCACATCACTTTTGCAATATATCCGCATAGTCACAATGACACCCATCCCATCACCACCATGGCAAGGCTTGCCATTTAGGAGGAGCAAGACATCCAGCATATGCGCAACCTGCTTAGCCAGCACATACAGCATTGCTGCCATACACCAGCAGTGCTGCGTTCGACTCCCAAATGACCATCCCAAATTCTCTCTAGAGCGGCCTCGCTATCACACAGCAGAGGCCTACCATGCCCAGAAGAAACTATATGTGATGTCAGCACTGGCAGCCACCTCACCAAATCACATCGGCATACTGCATCCGCATGGTCCTACACTCCCAGCATCACAGGTGCAATGTCAGTCACATGCTGACTCACCACCACATGCAATGTTGGCCACATGCTAACTCGCCACCACACACAATGTTGGCCATATGCTAACTCACCACCACATGCTGACTCGCCACCACTTGCCACTATATGCAAGCAACCACCGCCACAAGTACCGACACCTCAAACAGTGTCACCGCCACCAGCGGCTCTATGGTCCACACCTTAGCTCATGCAGCTTCACTGCATGCAGCCCTGGCTATTGCCACCTTTTGAAAACATGTCCCCTTCATTGAGGAGCGCAGTCTCTACCTGCCTCACAAGCCTCATCCATTGTGCACTGCCCCATCTATAGCTGTTTGTGCTCAATGCCATTTGTGCTCGCAGCCATCTTGCAGCTGTTCATTCCTTCAGCCATTCATGCTTGCACTCAACATAAGATACAATGCCATATGGCAGCAAAGCACCGCCAGCAAACATGTATGCCAACAACCAATGATGCACTGTGGGCATATGCACTAGCCCAGACGTGACCTGAGAATCACGAAGAGCCCACCAATACTCGGCCCTTTCCCCATTCCGTCTCTCACAGCTGCAGATCTTTTATTTGTGGCACTTCTGCCCACATCATTGCTCATGCATGGCACATCCAAAGTTGACCATGCTTATGCTCTCACTGCCACACCTACTCATGCCACTTCTGCGTGATACATCCTGGCCACTTCTGCATGTTCTACCGCTGCCTTTGTCTGCATGACATGCACCACCGTCACATGCATCTACTTCTTGCACCCCACTTGCATTTTGCACAACATTCTCTTGTGCTCCACATAGCATGATCCTTCATTCCTATCCATATCAACTCCAGCCTCTATAATCTTCAAATGGATTTCCTAGACTTGATGTTGCCTCAAGTGAGGGGGAGTGTTGTAAAAATAGAGTACACTTAACACAACATTGGAGTAACTGCCTATTGTTCTTTATTGTTCTCCTGATTCACAGTCAGAATATGTGCCTAAACTAAAGACTATAAGTAGTTTACATGTATTATCTGCGCTTCTTCAGCTAGTGATTGGCATGGGTAACCCCCAGGTATTTTGGGCCTACCCGTACCTGTACCAGAGAATACCCATACCCTTAGCAATGGGTAGCGGGTTATTGTGGGTACAGGTACGGGTATCCATGGGTTTAATGGATATTGCTTTTACCTGTGACCTACAACGGGTATTGCTTTTACCCGCAGGTTTAACAGGTAGTGCTTTTACCCATGACCCACAACAGATATTGCTTTTACCCATGACCCACAACAGGTATTGTTCTTACCCACAGGTTCAATAGGTATTGCTTTTACCTGCAACCCACAATGGGTATAAATTGACCCAATACTGAAATTTAATCTATTTCCTTATTATAAAAATTCAATATTTATAGAATATTACCCGTAATAGTATCCCAACCCATAGTATGCTCCTCCTCAGAATCCTGGCTTATATCAGCTTGATATGGCTAGAAAGTTGACTCTTCTGCTATCCCTAGGAAGTTGACAAGTTAGTACAACAAAGCTACATTTTCTAGCAGCCATTATATAGCTCTGATCCTGCAAATATCACCCTACCTCAGGTGCACCCAGGTACACATCTGCCTTAGGTATAGACAATATACACACAGAGGCAAGTGTACCTGGGCTTCCCAGGAGGCAGGATGGGACTACCAGCAACCCCAATGTAAACAGCCTACCTCAGGTGTACCCAGATACACATCTGCCTTAGGTATAGACGACATACAAACAGAGGCAAGTGTACCTGGGCTTCCCAGGAAGCAGGATAAGACTACCAGAAACCCCAATGCAAACAGCATCCTACCTCAGGTGCATCCAGATACACATCTGCCTTAGGTATAGACGACATACACACAGAGGCAAGTTGTTATGGCCCGTACTCTCACTAAACCCATACCAACCCCCAACCACCCACACCTTTTCCGGGACTTTTCCAATTGCTCAAAGACCGAATAAACCGATTTCTGGATGTCCGACATATATTCCGAGGTTCCACGTTTCCGAACCTCCGAAGACTCCGAAGTCAAGGTTCCGATACTTTGATAACTGACGTGCAGGATCATCGCGTACCTCACTCCCTTGTTCTCTTCCTTACATTAACCCCTTGTACTATCTTTCTCCTTGTTTTATGACCGGCTAAAGTTAGTACAAGAACGTTACATGTATATAGTCTCGCAGTCGACTGGACTGTTCGCTAGTACGAATATCGATTTAGTTCTCCCTCGCACTTTCCATCCAAACCGACCTCTGGTTTCCGAACATTCAGGAAACGAAGACTTCTGGAAACCTCTCGGAATCACCGGGAATAAACTTGGAGGCACCTAGCTAAGCCCCCGACATGCAGATTTAACAGTATATTCGTACTCACACTCCTGACCATCACGACCCCGAGACCCCCATGAATACGTATTTGGCCCCTAATATGGGCAATATGATGGCCAACCCAGGCCAACCTGTGACCCCATCCAGTGGCAGCAGGGCTACCACGGACCCCTCGTCCAAAACTTGGAAAAGACAGAAAACTTACACCGCAGAATTTGACCCGTTTCTTAGAAACAACTATGACCCCCCGAGAACCTGGCATTGATTTCGACTCAGTGCTCAATCCGACCCCCTGAAAGTTTCCATTCAGGAAACCTTGACCAACATGGACCCCCAACCATTTCATAGATAAT
>QLPG01012324.1:0-12340 GCA_003314385.1 Gomphus sp. MG54 | reverse complement strand
TGTTGGGAATATTGCGAGTTCGCACCACAACATTCCATGTGACGTGTCTGCATTACATAAGTAGCACTGTAGCTAAAATTTTCCTCGTCGAATTATAACCATCACCCGCATTTCGTAGTGCGTGCTTCAGGGGAAATTCAACATAATTTGACCACACCTGTATTGGATGACTCGAGTGTACTGACTCATCCTCTTAATCACCTTCTTGAAAACCGCAAAACCATACTTCATCCGAATTACCCCTGTTATGTCTGAAGACCGTGATCCAACATTCGCTGCCCTTACTGATGGCAACTATGCAGAATGGGAGATACATATGGAAGCAGACTTGGTGGAACGAGGACTGTGGGAATATGTTTTTGGGACGGTTGTGAAACCAGAAGGTGATACGGTTGGTGCCAGGAAGGCCATTGCAGAGTACGAGATGAAGATGAGGCAGACCAGGGCCAGGATGATCAAGAGGGTCACGGCCAGTCAGTTGCCCCATATGAAGGATCTCGACCCAAAGAAGGTCTGGGCAGAACTACGGCGCGTCTATCAGGCTCAAGGCTTTGGTTCGAAGCTGGTGATGCGGCGTGCATTCATTAATGCAAGGATGAAGGTGAATGAGTCTCAGGAGGTTGTGGAAACCATGGCATCATGGATTGGCAGGGTGAAAGGCATGCGTTTTGGACTAGAGGCCATTGGAGTGGATGTGACAGACGATGACATTATCCTCGTGCTCACAAACGGACTACCTACGGTCTACAACCAAATCATTGTCATGTTGGATGCTGCTCGTCCAGAAGATATCACACTCGAGAACGTTATCACTCAGCTTGCAAATGAAGAACAGTGACAGGAGATTGAGGTTGTCAAAAGGGAAGATGAAAAGGCCAACCTTGGAGGATCTGCACTTGTTGCCAAGAAAGGACGCAATGTCTCAGAGATTGTCTGTTTTGGTTGCAGGAAGAAAGGTCACTTTCGCTCTCAATGTCCAGAGAGGAAAGAGGAGACAGCTGCTGTTGCACATGATTCCGATGAGTTATTTGCTTTTTAACTCATGTGGTGCTTCACTCGAGAAGGTGTGTTGGGAATATTGCGAGTTTGCACCACAACATTCCATGTGACGTGTCTGCATTACATAAGTAGCGCTGTAGCTAAAATTTTCCTCGTCAAATTATAACCATCACCCACATTTCGTAGTGCATGCTTCAGGGGAAATTCAACACATGGGACAGTACACGAGGCGAATTGTGCCTTGTTCGACGATCCAGCATATGAAATGAAAACATACGTCAATATGCTTCGTACGCATGTGGTACTGATGGTCCTTAGCGAGTGCGATCACAGATTGGTTGTCGGAAAATAGGGTCGTAGGTGCAAGCTTGACATTGAAGACTTGCTTTATGAGGGAGCAAAGCCAGAGGGCTTCCTTTGCTGCATGAGTCACGGCAACATATTCACTTTCAGTCATGGACAGTGATATAATGGTTTGTCTTTTAGCACTCCAAGATACCACCCCTCCATGTTTAATGAATGCATCATGTGACAATCATGGGCCATGCTGCCATCAGTGTTGGCGTATCCAGCCATGGCTCCATCTCCATGGCCATACATCAACCATAGGTGAGCTCTCCCTTTCAAATATTGAAAGATTCTTTTGACAGTGTTCCAATGAGTAGGTCCATGTTGAATTTCCCCTGAAGCATGCAGTTTGAAACATGGGTGATGGTTATAATTCAATGATGGAAAATTTTAGCTACAGTGTAACTTATGTAATGCAGACACATCACAAGACACATTGTGGTGTGAACTCATAATATTCCCAACACACCTTCTCAAGTGAAGCACCACATGAGTTAAAAAGCAAACAACTCATCAGAATCATATGCAACAGCAGCTGTCTCCTCTTTCCTCTCTGGATACTGAGAGCAAAAGTGTCCTTTCTTCCCACAACCAAAACAGACAATCTCTGAGACATCACATCCTTTCTTGGCAACAAGTGCAGATTCTCTATGTTTGACCTTTTCATCTTTTCTTTTGACAACCTCAATCTCCTGTTGTCATTCTTCATTTGCAAGCCAAGTGATAACATTTGTCAAGTCCACAATACCAAGCTCCAGCTCACTCGGTAATACCGGCAAACTGACCCTGACCCACATCAATCCTCACTACCATGCATCCTTGGTTTGGTACATCTGGTTCATCATCTGGACCACTCCTCTCACCCTACCCCCTCCACCCCTTACTATTCTCTCTTTCCCTGTCCATTCCTTTACTTGTTCTCCCTCAGAACATTTACTATTCCATTATTATTGCAGTTGCAGCACTATTGTTTTATCTTTAGCTGTGTTCCATTGTTCTATTCTCATCCACTCCCTCATTATCTTATTCTCAGCCATTCTTCATTATTATATTCTTGCTTACATCTCTTATTCTATTCTTGATCACTGTGGACAATACCTCCACATGATTCTTCATACCTTATTGTTCTCCATTCCTTACACCACCCTGTTCCACATCTTGCTTCTTAACCTATATAAGTAGCAGATGTATGTAGACAATTCCTCATTCAGAATGTCAACTTGGTTCACATCCCCTAGTTCCCCCTTTTCCTGTCTAAAGTCCTTCACTCAGGTTGACACTCTTAGCCTCATCCTGGGTCCCTCCTCTGTCCAAATCAGTAGCATGCATGGAATAGCAGGGCACAATGCATGAGCACGTTGAAGCCTAGCCACCCTGAAAATGGTCTGCAGGACTTGACTGACTTTTCAGGCTTACTGAGTCATAACAGTATATTCTGAGTGACACTGCTTTCTGTGCCACCTCCATTCTTACAATTATGCCCCCATGTACTAAATCAACAGCCCACATGGATGACAATCGGCTCACCCCCACAGTAAATCAATGAAGGGAGCATGAAGCCTCCAGTACCTTACCCCTTCTCATTGGTTATACCTTGCTGACAATAGAACTGTGGCATCTCGCCTCCCCCTTCAAACAAGAACCATGCATCGAAGAGGTTGTCAATGACAACATTGAATATGCAGATTATAACAATGATGATCAAGAACCCCATCTGGCAGAGGACGAACCCAGTTCAGTACATTATGATGCAGATGCTAAAACTAAGGGACAGCCTCAGCACCACTGACAGGCAAACATGCCTGAACCTCTTGGTAGCCGCACCTCCCCAACCCATGGTTGCACCCTATCAGCTCGTGGCCACACCTCCACAACCCATGGCTGTACCCCCTCCATCCATGGCTGTACCACCACAGGCCAGGCAAGCTCTCTGAGCCAGACAAGCCCCACAGGCCAGGCAGGCTTTGCAAGCCAGGCCACCTCCTAGGGCCAGGGCCCCTATAAACCTGGCCAACAATAATGACCTTTTGAATGCCATTCTCAAACTTGGCAGAACTGCCCAAAACCACCGACAAGACAGTCAAGCCGCCAGTAATCACAAAGTCACTGAATGCCCCAAGGCAACTAAAGCCCACATGACTACCACTCCCAACTCTGTCTTACAAGCATCTGATTCCTCGAATGTCAATGATGAGGACTCAGCAACAGCAACCGAAGACTAGTCTGCTATCCATTAGCCTCTGAGCACACCAGGAGTTGCATTGACTCAGAAGATGCTAGTAGTGAGGTATAGATCAATGCTCCTATCTCCCCATATTCTCCTTTAATTTTCTGATGTCTAATTGGGTACCGAACATTTCTGGCAACCCACCTTGATACTTGATCGTATCAGCATCCGTTCATAGTTACTGCTTTATTTTATTTAGAATTCTTTGATCCAGTACTGCTTGTTCAGTTATTACTGAATACATAGACATGTCACTAGATCTTTCATCAGGACAATCTCAGTCTGCCCATCCATCTGTCATGTCACTAGATCTGTTGGTCGGCAATATTCAGTCACAACTCACTCACCCACTATAATCTGTTGATTAACAGGGTATTGGGCAGTATTACGTTCTGTCATGCCACTAACACTTTTAGGTGTGTCCCAATGGCATCGGTCCAGTAAGCACTTGCCACTGTTCCAAAAGCCTCACCCAGGATCCTGTTCCATTGCTGGAAGCTCTGTCAATATCCCTAGTCAATGCAACTGCCTCATGCATGCTTGTATACCAGAAAGGCTGGCAAGTCTTTTAGCTGGGACCTCTCGGTCAGTGGTGCCACTCAGCACATTCAGTCAAGGTCCCTTCCATCTGTGCCTATCTATTTTCTCTTCATCTGTCTCCTATATTTACATCATATGCACTCACCATTAGTTTCCATTCTTCTGGGCTAGAAGCTGACACTTTTAATAGACAATGGGACTTCTATCTAAAAGGGGGGTAGCAACTAGCTAGAAGTACTTCTGTTAAGTCCGCATGTCAGGCGCTTAGCTAGCACTTCCGAAGGGGTTATCCAAATTAGCGCGAAGGTCCGTAGCGGGGCCAAGGGCTGAGGCGGAAGTCAGACGGACTATGGACGGGGGTGGAGGCGCTGGGAACTTAGGGTAGGTCGCGGAATGGTTCAATCCGGTCGCTGAGGTGTTCGAGGTTGAAGGGACTTGGCTTCAACTTATGTGTTGCGCCCTCCTCGATCGTCTGTCCCTAATTTCGGAAAGGAGGTGGGAGTTTACCGGAAATGAATCGGAAACTGGTGGGAGACTAAATCGATATTTGTACTGGCGAACAGTCTAGTCGACTGGAAGACTATATACAAGTGACTATCCTTGTACTATCTTTGACAGTCATAAAACAAGGGGAAAAGGGAGTACAAGGGGTCAATATAAGGGAGAACAAGGGAGTGAGGTACGCGATAGTCCTGCATGTCGGTTATCAATCGTAATGGAACCTTGATTTCTGGAGTCTTCGGAGGGTCAGATTCGCGGTCTATGGAGGGTCGGAATCACGGGACCTTGGAATGTATTTCGGACATTCGGAAATCGGTTGTTTGGGCTTTGGTCGATCAGAAAGGTCCTGGAAATGGTGCGGGTGGTTGTGGGGTTTAATGTGGGTTTGTTTGGCTGCATGGTCCATAACAACTTCATACTATATAATTACCCCTCCCAAAGACATTCCCCCCAAAAAAATCCCTTTATTCACTCCCCAATCCCATCCCAACCTTAATTCCTATCCATCTTGACCCTACATCATCACAACACACTATTCCTATCAAGTACACGTACCGAATATCCAGCAGGTTGGCAGTGCAGACCAGATGATCCATCAGTAGTTGAATACAAGTCACTCAATGCATAGGTTTTGGCTTGGCATGCATACTATCCACATTCCTTGCTCCAATCCCACATCTACTCTTGACCCCTCACTACCATTGACCCCATCGTGACCACCAAATTGATCCTCATCCTGCCTTATCTTGGGAGATCTTTCCTTGTATTATCCTGGGCCATAGATCCATTGTTTTATAGTTGGTTGCTTCCTATTGTCCTATCCTTGGCCACATTTATATTATCCTATCCTTTATTATTCTATCCCCATTTTACATCCCTTCATTCTAATTTTACTTGTTGTGGACAATAACCTCATGCTCTGCATACCTTGTTGTCTCACATTCCTTATTCCACATGTCGCTTCTTAAACCTATATAAGTAGGACATGCATGTACATATTTCCTCATTCTGGGTATCAACTAGGCTTAGGCCCTTCTATCTTCTTCCCCTCTGTTAAGTCCTTGACTTGGGCCAGCATTGTCAGCATCCTCCTGAGTATCTGTCTGTTGCAAATAAGTGGCCACACATAGCAAGTAGGGTGCAACATACAAGTACATTGAAGCCAATGCCACTACTCTTGGCCTGCAGGACTTGGCCATTGTCTGCCTGACATCCTTTAGCAGTACTGAAGTCTGTCAGTGTCAGGGGAACCCCTGATCATGAATCCTGACCAGCGCCCACTCACCCATACTCCATGCCTGCCGACCGAGGTCCGTTCGACCCACTCACAGCAGTACTGAGCATACTGCACACTGAACCATCATCCCTGTTGGTGAGTACCCTTCAGAAGGGTCGACTATAACCCTTGGCTCTCCTTTCGTCATTTGTTCTCAGTGTCGAGGCCCTGGCAGAACTTCCCGGTCGGTACGGAGGGTGATGCCCAGTAGAGCACGGAGTGCCATATCAATGGTGCTTATATACAGTAGTCAGTGGGAGAAGGGTTCCCTAGAGTTTTCTCTTTGGATCCCCCTTCACCAGTGCGCCACCCCAGGGGTAGAACACCTGCTTAGGTTTCCCTTACAGTAGAAAACTCTCTCCTTCGAGAACCAGCTGCCCCTTTGTATGACTCCAAATTGAATTTCTTCAGAAATAGCAACACTGGTAGCCCCTCCTCATTCACCTATAAAAACCTTACTCTCCATGGACTTGCCGTCGGCCCAGGAGTTATTGGACTGACTGGCTGGTATAGAACAGGAGTTACTAAGAGAAAGAAGAGAGAAGCAGGACCTAGAGATGAGGCTGAATGTGCTACAGGCGACCACGACGAATCTAGTAGCAGGCCTCCAGACCTGCATTTGGCAGCCTGCGAAACGAATGGTAGAACCCACCAAGCCCTCCGAGTTCGATGGTGACCATTTGCACAGGTGTGCCTTCATGCAGCCTTGCACCTTGTACCTCAGTGTCTGTGCTGCCGATTTTCCCGACAAGCAGTCTCAGATCCTCTGGGCACTGTCCTTTATGAAGACAGGAAGAGCAGTAACCTTCTCTAGCCAAGTGTTCACACATGAAGCAAAAACAGGCAGGTCGCTCTATGCCAACTGGAAGGCCTTTACGGAAGCCTTTTGGGAATACTTCTACCCCCTGCATGAGGCCACTGAGGTGGCAAACCAATTAGAGTCGCACCAGTACCACCAAGGCAAGTGTTCGGTTGACAAGTATATCGACCAGTTCGAAGACTTAATTGGAAAGGCCGAATACATGGATGGACGGTCCATCATCATGAAGTTTTGGCGAGGCCTTGACCCCACTATCCAAAGTTGCATCGTGCTGATGCTAGATAGGAGACCGAAGGATGATGACATCTTGGCATGGTACACTGCAGTGCGAGCAGTGGCCCTCACACATGCAGCAAATGAAGCCTTTCAGGGGCCTCAATTCCCATCACTGCACATCTCAGTACCACAGCCTAGCTGAAAGCCCATCAAACACCCAACCAAGCAAGCAGCACCCCTTCCCCCTAGAACATCATCGGCCTTCACTCCCCCAATGCCCCCCCTTGGGCCCATGCCGATGGATGTCGATGCAACCAGGCGGCAGTATCCTCTGCCACTCACATGCCAACGATGTGGCAAGGCCAGCCACTTTGCCCGAGAATGCCCTCAGGCATATGATGTGCGCTTCATGATGGCAGAAGAGCACAAAGAGATGCTAGAGTACTGGATGGTCTCCATGGACCTTCGAGATACTGATACAGACTACCGACACTGCCAAGGTTAAGGGAGTAACTGTCCTACTAGACAGTGGAGCTATGGGACCGTTCATAGACCTGTCAAGTCCATGTACCGAGACCCATCTGCCAGCAGTGCCGACCGAGCAATCATCCTATATCCACGACCAAGTGCCTGTGTCGCATGCATAACACTTGGTGTGCTGGTCCCGGCTCGGCACATCCGCCATTCACACTCCTTGGTCCGTTTTACCTCAGGACTTCCTGTCCTTGTATTATCCTCAGATATGACCCCATTGTTTTATACTCAGCCACTCCCTATTGTCCCATCTTGAGTCACGATCCTATTATCCTGTCTTTTATTGTTCTATCCCCGCTTTGCATTCCTTGTTCTAATTTTGTTCGTTGTGGACAATGACCACATGCTCTGCATATCTTGTTGTCCCACATTCCTTATTCCACATGTCGCTTCTTAAACCTATATAAGTAGGACATGCATGTACATACTTCCTCATTCTGGGTATCGACTAGGCTTAGGCCCTTCTACCTTCTTCCCTTCTGTTAAGTCCTCGACTCGGGCCAGCATCCTCAGCATCCCCCCGAGTATCTGTCTGTTGCAAATACAGTGGCACGCATGGCAAGTAGAGTGCAACACATGAGTACGTTGAAGCCAACACCACTACTCTTGGCCTGCAGGACTTGGCCATAGTCCGCCCAACCTTTGGACAACACCCCTCGGCAGTACCAAAGTCCATCAGTAACCGACGCTTGACAAGACCGGAAGTTCGCGATTACCGAAAGATTGAACTTGTGCCTGTTAACTCGACCCACACCAGTATACAATGTCAATGGTACCCCAAATGAGGGAGGAGCAATCTGACATGTTGTTGATGTGATCTTATGCTACTGAGACCACTCGGAATAGGCTGTGTTTGCTGTGACCAATCTGGGGAAGCACAACATGATCCTTGGCTATCCCTGGCTTCGCAATCATAACCCTGAAGTCAACTGGTGTATGCAAGAAGTCATGCTAAGCTGGTGCTCTGCCCAATGCCACACCTGCCGGGTTAAGCTAGAGAAAGAACGTCGGGAGGAAATGGCAGTTTGGACCCTTCAGACTGGCCCCTTGCCAGGCATGATGACTGACGAGTCAGAAGACTGCAAAGGTATTGATGACAGTGTGCCCTTCCTCGAACCAGGCAATTGCCTTTTTGCGACCATGGCCCCCCCAGACGTTCCGATCACTACCATCGTGGCTGCCACAACTGCACAGCAATTGGCTGAACAGGCCCTCCGGAGTACCCCTCCCAAAGAGAAAGGGACGATCCTGCCCTATCTCCAAGACTTTAATGACCTCTTTGAGAAGGAATCCTTCGATTCTCTCCCCGAGCAGAGGACGTGGGACCACGTGATCGAATTGGAGCCTGGAGTGAAACTCTCAGCCTGTAAAGTGTACCCTCTCTCTCCGAGCGAACAGCGAGAACTGGACAAGTTCTTGTGGGAGAACCTGCATATGGGACACATCCACCCCTCAAAATCCCCCATAGGAAGCCCTGTGTTCTTCATCAAGAGAAAGGATGGCTCCCTCTGGCTGGTCCAGGACTATCGGGTACTCAATACGATGATGGTAAAGAACCAGTACCCCCTTCCCATCATCTTGGAGCTCATTGCACAACTTCGAGGAGCCAAGTACTTCACCAAGTTGGATGTATGATGGGGGTTCAATAATGTGCAGATTAAGGAAGGAGACAAGTGGAAGGCGGCATTCTGCACGAACCGGGGATTGTTCGAGCCCCTTGTCATGTTCTTTAGCCACACCAATAGCCCCACGATGTTCCAAACCATGATGAACAACATCTTCCAGGACCTCCTAATGGAGGGACACATGTGTGTGTAACTGGATGACATCCTCATCTTCACTGAGACTCTTGAAGAGCATCGACGAGTCATTCGGGAGGTCCTTGAATGACTAAGGGCCTACAAACTCTACCTTCAGCCAGAGAAGTGTGAGTTCGAATGGACCAGGATTGAGTACTTGGGCCTCATTATATCTTATGGCAAGGTGGAAATGGACCCCGTCAAGGTGGAAGAAGTCACAGGTTGGCCGACTCCTTCAAACTAGAAAGAGGTGCAGGCCTTCCTGGAGGGTGCTAAACACCACATTGAGATCTGGACTGACCACAAGAACCTAGAGTACTTCCGATCTTCGAAGAAGTTGAACCAGTGACAAGCCCACTGGTCCCTCTACGTCTCACGTTTCAACTTTGACCTGTGGCACAGACCCGGAGTAGCAATGGGGAAGTCCGACATGCTTTTGCATCAGTCAGACCATGGATCAGGTGCAGGCAACAATAGAGACCTAGTCTTGCTCCAACCAGAGCTGTTCGCGATACAGGCCCTAGAAGGAGTGGTGTTGGAGGGGGAAGAGCAAGGGATCACCTGAGAATGGAAGAGGGCACTGACCGGAGGGACACTAGAGGACAAAGTAGCGGAGGCAATGAGGAAACTGCAGGAAGCAGGAGGGAGGTCGTTGGTTTTGGCCAAATGGGTGGAGGCCGATGGGTTGTTGACCTTCCGAGAGAAGGCATACGTTCCAGATGTGGCAGGCCTCCGGCGATGGATAGTAGCCCATCACCACGACTCCAAGGTTGCCAGGCATCCCGGTCACTGGAAGACCCTCAAACTTGTCTCCCAAAACTACTGGTGGCCTCACATGTCTCAATACATCGGCAAGTACACCAAGACGTACAACCTGTGCCTACAAATAAAGGTCCAGAGGCAATGACCGGTCAGGGAACTCTACCCGCTCCTGATCCCTGAGACACAGTGGAATACCATAAGTGTAGACTTTGTAGTGGAGCTCTCTGACATGCACAGGTACAATACTGTGATGAACGTAGTAAACTCGGTATCAAAACGGGTGCACTTCATACCAACCCACATGACAGTAATGGCGGCCAGGGCAGCACGACTCTTCCTACACCACATTTGGAAGCTGCACAGGTTGCTGAGGGTGGTGGTGTCCGACTGAGGAGTGCAGTTTGTCTGCGAGTTCACATGGGAGCTCTACCGCTTGCTAGGCATTTGCTTGGCAGCCTCTACCGCCTACCACCCGCAGACAAATAGTCAGACCGAACGAGTGAACCAAGAACTGGAACAGTACCTGCACCTCTTCATCAATGAGAGGCAAGACAACTGGGATGACCTCCTACCCCTAGCCAAATTCCAGTATAACAACCATGTTCATGCCTTGACCCATGAGTCCCCCTTCTTGCTGGACATGGGTAGACACCCACAGATGGGATTTGAACCACACCAACCCCTATCGTGCCTCGAATCCATAAATGAGTTCAAGGAGCGAATGGAGGGAGCACTTTCAGAAGCAAAGGCAGCCCTGGTAAAGGCAAAGGATGATATGGTGACTTATTACAACCATAGGTGCCAACACCAACTTTCATCCTAGGCAACAAGGTGTACCTCGACGCTAGCAACATTCACACCAATCGGCCATCCAAGAAACTAGCACACAGGCGACTTGGCCCCTATCTCATGGAGGAACGAGTGGGGTCTCATGCATACCAACTTCGTCTCCCAAAGACCTTGAGCTGTCTTCACCTGGTCTTCCCCGTCATCAAACTCACCCCAGCCCCAGCAGACCCCATCCTAGGTAGGCGACAGCCCCTTCCACCACAACCGATTCTCGTCGACGAAGAGGAACACTTCGAAGTCAAACAAGTACTCAACAGCCAGATGAGAGCAAATTGACTACAATTCCTTATCAAATGGAAAGGTTATGGCTATGAAGAGAATTCATGGGAGAATGAAAGCAACATCTGGGCCCCCGACCTTATCACCGACTTCTACCATCTGCACCCGGGTGCCTCACACCGAATCTGTGCCTTGGATGTGTCCACCTTTAGACCCCACCTGCCCATGGGGATCAATGTGTCGGAGATGCCACATTCTAGAGGGGGGGTGATGTCAGGCCTGATCATGAATCCCGACCAGTGCCAACTCACCCATACTCCATGCCCACCGACCAAGGTCCATTTGACCCACTCACAGCAGTACCAAGCATACCGCGCACCAAACCATCATCCCTGTTGGCGAGTACCCTTCAGAAGGGTCAACTATAACCCTTGGCTCCCCTTTCATCATTTGTTCTCAGTGTCGAGACCCTGGCAGAACTTCCTGGTCAGTATGGAGGGTGATGCCCGGTAGAGCATAGAGCACCATAGCGATGGTGCTTATATACAGTAGTCAGTGGGCAAAGGGTTCCCTAGAGTTTTCTCTTTGGATCCCCCTTTGCCAGGTAGGCTAGCCCCCATGTATTAGGTACCATACTAAACCTTTGGATCCCCCTTCGCCAGTGTGCTGCCCCAGGGGTAGAATGCCTGCTTAGTTTGCCCTTACAGTCAGTACCCAAAGCTTGACAGTATACCCAGAATCAAACTACTTCCATGCCATACTCCTTATGATCATGACCTCATGAGATAATAGCAGCAGCAAAAACATGTCAAAGGATAAGGACAGCAGAAATCTCCAGTCCAACCAACCTGAGCACATCAAGATCCTCGGAAAGAATGGCAAGCTCCTTCCAACCAAACAACAAAGATGCATAGACAACAACTTGTATCTCTTTTGTGCCACCAAGAACCACAAAATCACTGGGTGCCCAAAAGCAATCAAAACCCGCACGACCACCATTCCCGACTCTGTCTCCCAGGCAGCTAATGCTGAGGATGCTAATGCTGAGGATTCAGCAACAGTAACTGAAGACTAAGTTACCACCCATTGGCCTCTAAGCACACTGAGAGCTGCATTGACTCAGCTGATTCCAGTAGCGAGGCTTAGATCAATGCTGCTATGTATTCCTCTCTTCCTCATTTTATTTATTTTTTTCCATCATCCAACTTGGGTACCAAATGCTCTCGGCAATCCACATACCTGATAGAATC